>JAMXBB010000002.1:11346631-11463293 GCA_024138015.1 Lumnitzera littorea
ATACATCAAATTTACAACTCGATTACATCATTACTTACATAATCTAGTACAGACTCGATCTTTACAACTGTACAAAACAAAAGGTTACATCAACCGGCTACATCAAACTTAATGACAACGTACATCTAACTTGATCTAGAAGCTAAAAAGTACATCAAAAGTCAAAAAGATACATCAAAAGTCAAAATACATCAAAAGATCCTAAAATACATCAGTTTCCATCAAAATCGCTACTGAATCATATCTAAAATTCTACCTAACCAAAACAAGTCAGTCATATAACTAAGCTAATCCTCCTCTGAATCCGTGGTAGCTACTCCATCAAAGGAATCGTGATCTACATAGCCTCCTATCGAATGATCCCCAAGCTCGCTATCTAATGCAGAGTCTATAAACACTATCTCTAGAGTCTCAAGAATCACAATCACCTCCTGCACATCATCATCATCCGACTCAGCTGTAGCACCAGCTCCAACTCCAGCTATCACGGCGTCTGCGATCACCTGCATAACTACAGTATGTATATCTATATCAGGCTCATTCTCATTCTCTTGCTCCTCCTCGGGGTCTTCTTCTGGCTCTTCTTCTTCTAGGTCCTCCTCTGGATCCTCCTCTTGGTCTTCCTCGACATGAACTCCATCCACTTAGGGTTCAACTAGAGGTGGGTTTTCCGGTAGTGGTTCGGGTATTTCAAGCTCAAGTTCAAGGTTAAGGTTCAATGGTATCTCTATACCATCCCCAGCAGGCTCTGGAAACTGAGGAAACCAATCGATAATCCCTGGTGGGTACTGTCTAGGAATGTATGGAATGTTAGCAGGGATCTGTGCAATACTAGTTGGGTATGGTCTCCCATCCTCCAACCTAGCGGGAAAATACCGTAAGGGCATCATCAAGGTTATAATTCCCTCTTTCTCCAACCATCTCTACTCAAAAGCTGCTATGGCAGTGTATCTATTATACTGGGGTCCTAAACTCATCTCCATCCATGCCCACTCATCCTTCTAACTATAGCACATTTTATCATGAAACTTATCAATAATCTCATCAACTGTTTTAAATATATTCCAATCGGCTAATTTCATCAATAGCCACTGTAATTTAACCCTATAATCAATAGGAGATACTTCTCCATTCCATCCAAACCGTATCCAACTATAGATTAGTTCTCCCTTTCGACCCTGTAATTATAATTAAACCAATTAATATTTCCTAAGTTAAAGATTATGGTTACTTATGTTATGCAATCTTTTAGCGCCCATTTAATATTACCCACTCTCAATATTCCTATAATATCTATTTCTTTTAGAGTGTGACACTTCAAAATGAGTTTACTAAAACTACGCTCTGATACCAACCGAGAACTGTTACGCCCCAAAGTCGCAGAGTCGCAACAGTTTCGCCGTATAAACCATTCTATGATAGTAACTGGCCTCACAGTGCCTACCATAGACATGATCTACACAAAGTGTCGACGACTCCTTGCTTTTAAGTAAACAGTCCGATTAATAGTTATACTACAATTATGATAAATATTATAAATTTCTAATAAACATACATAATTATAAGTAAGTCCATAGAACTTCCCAGGAAGTTTTACATAAACACAACAGTTCACTAAATTACATAGTAACTATCAGTCTTTTATCCTTAACTATAGGGATACTCTAGCTACACATCATTATTCAGTAGTTTGATCTTCACACCCCCAGCTTCAAAAGGACTAACCTCTGGGTAATTGTAAGGCGGCATTCTACTTGAATTATTCAGAGATCAGAACCTACAAAAAGATCTATAAGGGTATAAGCAACTACAGCTCAGTAAGTTGAATTGGAGACTCATGAATGCATACAAGCACAAATAAGATTATCGATCAATTATTTTCATGCAATGCAACAATCAAGTGTCATCGCACAACGTAGTCCAGTCCGTTGTGAAATTAGAGAAATTTCGCCCGCTCTAATCCGGGTTGAGGAGTTCCATGTTATAGTAGCTTATAACCAAACCTAGGCTTGTGTAATGGAGACCTCGCTTCTCCCGCGACTACCTTTGAACCATTGACTTCACCCTCGCCACGACCTTCTCTCCTGTCACTTAGTTCGACTGAGGATAAAGAAAGGACCATTTTGCAATCCTACGCTATCCCTTTCGAAGGGGTCGATATTTGGTTGGAGAATCCTATGATCCCCTAACGGGTTGCAATGCATGACATTTTTTGTTCTTAGAGTCGAATAAGATTAAATTTCATTTAGGGTATTCAAACAATTTCACACCAATTCAATCGTAACACAAAATCACTCACATCACAATTTCAGCACGAATTCAAATACGTCAAACACATGCGTAAACTACTTACAATCACAACCATATACAAGCCTAAGTCTCCGAGTACCATAAAACTAGTACTCTATTACAATAAGCAATAACCCAACTTACTTGGAATTGTTCGATCGCTCGATCCCTTAGTCGCAAGTTGATTTGTCTCTGAGTGTCCTATAATACAAATAGGTCTTTTTAGTACTTATACTTTAAGGATTCGTATTCTAATTCATAATTTAACTCATTTTCCATGTATACCTATAACGTACTAATGATTCGTTGTACTCTATTTCAAGGTTCAAATCTTAAATTAGCTTTTAATTTTGATTCCTAAGTCTTAAATATGCTCGAATCCTAATGTGACATTAATCACATTAAGCTCGAGTATCCAAATATCCTATTGGGTCTTAATTTAGTGTTCTAAACTATTCGGTACATGCTAACCCTAATTGAGGTATCAGATTTATTCCCGATATGAGAAAATCTTACATTTGGAGACATTTACTTAAAATTAAATGTTATTTCGAATTTGTTATTTTTCTGATTTCTATTATAATATTATCTAAATAACCCTGTTGTTTTTTATTTATTAATTTTCAATTTCACAAATTATTAATTTCTTACATTAACTACCTATTTTCCTAAATTACCCATACTTAATATTCCAAAGGCTAGGATTAGATTTCCACATCAGAGATTAGCATCCCTAAACATCTAATTACTATCTAAATCAGTAATTAGTGTCTTAATCACCTAATTAACCTAAAATTACCCAATTTTTCCATCATTTTAGGACTAAAAATTAACTTAAAAATTTTGAAAATTAATTTTAAAAAAATGGATTCATAGCACTGCTCTATATCACATGAGCATCCTACAGAAAAAAATTGAGCTCCAAACTACACTCCTAAGCCTATTTATTTCTAGTTCTAATCATACTCGGTTTTGTGCAATTTGTTAAGGGCCCTATATTTCCAGACGTGATTAAACTAAATCACTATTTTTTCCTAAATCTACATATAATAAAACCTCAGAATAACAAGTTTCATAATTTTCTGGGCAAAATAACTAATTTTACTAAATTATACAAAATCGAGATAATTGTAGGACTCACTCGGTTCGAGGCTTTCTGGCTGTCCAAACCCCGTCCAAGGTTATCAGTTGGCCTAGACGGTGGGTCAAGAGTAGGGTGGTGGTGGTGGTGGTGGCGGCAGCTTACTCTCAAGTGGTGGTGAGGTGTGGGTTTGGCTTACAATCTGCATAGTTTTCTTTTCTTTTTTTGTTTTCTGAATTTTTTCCCAAATTTTTGAGTCTCTCGATTTTTCTTAGATTCCTCACTGCCCAAATGAGTTCTGAAAATTTTTGCCCTATTTATAGACGATTTTTGTAATTATTATGCATTAATTAAACATGACTTTTCCCAATTTCCTTGATTTTTGGCTTTTGTGTTGCCTAATTCTAATTGGTTGATTTTTATTTGGCAGATCTTGACATGCTACGACCTGATTTGGATCATTTTATCCTCTTTTGGTTTTTTTTTTTTCTGATTTTTCCATAATTAATTTATAATTTTCTTTAATTATTTACTTAGTTTTTTGCCAATTTAGGTAATTTCGCGTATTTTTATCTACACGTAAATACATGTGGGGTACATGTGAACATTCCTAATCATTATTTTGGTCATTCTAAAATTTTTAGTATACATATAATCTATCTCTAGTAATTTATTAGTTATTAGATTACACTTTTCGCCTTTTCGGTAATTAGCAATTATTATGCTTAAAATTTAAAAATTTTATAATCTCCTATTTTACTACTTATTTTCTTAAATTCACGTTTACGGGGTCATTTTTACTAATATTTCTCTCGATAATTTATAATTGTGGTTTGATCAGATCATTTAACCGATCGCCCTAAACCTTATGCTCTAAGTTCAATCCTACGATTACTTGGCTTAACTTTAGGGCTTACAATTCCACCCTCCTTCAAAAAATTTTTGTCCTTAAAACTTCTGTATATCTAATTTGCACTTAAATGGCTAAATATAATAATTTGCATACTTTTACTAATCTAGAAGTTAGAAAAGCCATGGATACTACTCCATCATCGCGGCTTTTAGTTCCCAGGTCTGGACCTTCATTCCATTAAATCTTTACATACTCTATATCTCTATTCTTTAACTTCTGAACCCAACTATCCAATATCTTTATGGGTTGTCTCACCAGTTAAAAATTTCTCGTTAACTCTACTGGCTCTATTTCCACTATCGCATTCGGGTTTTTAATGAATCTTCTCAACATGGATACATGGAATACATTATGATAGCCCGATAGACTCAGAAGTAAAGCTACTTAGTAAGATACATTGCCAACTTTCTCCACTACTTCAAATGGACCAATGTATCGTGGGCTCAGTTTTCGCTTTGAACCAAACCGTCTGAGTCCTTTAAATGGGCTTATTTTAATATAAACATGATCACCATTTTCAAATTCCAAGGGTCTTCTCTTCAAATCAGCCCAACTCTTATAACGGTCCTAAGCTTCTTTCATCCGTTGTCGAACAATCTTAATCTTCTCACTTGTTTAATTGATCATGTTTGGTCCGATCATGGCATACTCTTTGTGATCCCAATACAATGGCAATCTGCACTTCCTCCCATATAATGCTTCATAAGGTGCCATCTGTATCGTTGCATGATAACTATTATTGTAGGCAAATTCTATCAACGGTAAATATTTATCCCAATCACCTCCAAAATCTAACACACAAGCTCGTAACATATCTTCTAGAGTTCGAATTGTTCGCTCAAACTACCCATCTGTTTGTGGGTGATAAGCTGTACCAAACTGCAACTTTGTACCCAAAGCTTTATGTAAACTTTCCCAGAATTTGGATACAAACCGACTATCTCGATTAGAAACAATACTCTCAGGAACACCATGTAACCTTATTATTTCTCAGACATATAGCCTAGGCATCTTTTCCATTGAATCACCCGTCCGATAAGGTAAGAAATGTGCACTCTTTGTTAATCTATCCACAACTACCCAAATGGAATCATATCCAACTTAAGTCCTTGGTAATGCTACCACAAAATCCATAGTAATATGATCCCATTTCCATCTCGGTATTTCTAAAGGTTGTAATAATCCACCCGGTCTTTGATGTTCTGCTTTAACTTGTTGGCATGTAATGCATTCCGATACATACTGTGCCACTTCTCTCTTCATCCCATTCCACCAATACATGAGTTTTAGATCTTGGTACATTTTATTTCCTCCCGGGTGCACAGTATAACCTGTAATGTGTGCTTCATCCAAAATTTGCTTCCTTATATCAGCATCTTGTAGTACACATATTCTTCCTCTAAACTTAATTGACCTCTATCATCTACCTTAAAGTCAGAGTCCTATTTGTTACTTAATTTCTCTTTTATCTCCATCAGACCCTTATCTTCCTCTTGCTTTTACTTTATTCTCTCTAATAGAGTAGGTTGCAATTCCCAGTTCATTAACTGGCTATTAGGTTCACACCAATCAAACCCAATTTGCATCTTCACAAATTCATGCACTAATTCACGTTGAGGTGTTAACAGTAAGGCAACCTGTTCATAATTCTTTCGACTTAATGCATCCGCCACTAAATTAGCCTTTCCAGGGTGGTAATTTATATTCAGATCATAATCTTTAATTAATTCCAACCACCTTCTTTGCCTGAAATTCAACTCCTTCTGAGTAAAGAAATACTTCAAACTCTTATGATTAGTGTACATCTCGCACCGTTATCCATAAAGATAATGTCTCCAAATCTTCAAGGCAAACACTACGGCCACTAACTCTAAATCGTGAGTTGGATAATTCCTCTCATGTGGCCTCAATTGTCTTGATGCATATGCAACAACTTTTCTATCATGCATTAATACACAACCTAATCCATTCCGTGAAGCATCACTGTACACATTATAAGGCTTATCCGGATCAGGTAATGTTAATACTAGTGCTGTAACCAGTCTTTTCTTCAACTCCTGAAAACTCCTTTCACAATCTTCACTCCATTCAAACTTTACATCCTTCTGGGTCAATCAAGTCAACAATTTAGCAATTTTTGAAAAATCCTTTATGAATCATCGATAGTATAGTCACTATGGTTGGTTGCTTCCAATCCATCACTACTCTCACTTTATTCGGGTCTACCGAGATTCCTTCACCAGATATAATATGACCTAAAAAAGAAATTCTATCCAACCAAAAATCACATTTACTTAACTTGGCATATAATTTATTCTCTCTCAACTTCTGTAATGCCAATCGTAAATGCTCTGCATACTCCTTCTTGGTTTTTGAATAAATCAAAATATCGTCAATAAACACCACAACAAACTTATCCAAATATGGTTGATATATGCGATTCATCAAGTCCATGAATACAGCCGGAGCATTCGTTAAGCCAAATGGCATCACCAAAAATTCATAATGACCATATCGAGTTCTAAATGCAGTCTTATGTACATCTTCCGGCTTAACTCGTAATTGATGATATCCTGATTTTAAATCTATTCTAGAAAACACAGTTGCACCTTGGAGTTGGTCAAATAAATCATCAATGCGAGGTAACGGATACCTATTCTTAATGGTAACCTTATTTAACTCTTGATAGTCAATACACAATCTCATAGTACCATCCTTCTTTATCACGAACAATACCGATGCTCCCTATGGTGAAACACTCGGTCGAATAAACTTCTTAGCCAATAACTCCTGAAGTTGCTTCTTTAGTTCCTAAAGTTGCTTCTTTAGTTCCTGAAGTTCCATAGGTGACATCCGATATGGAGCTTTAGAAATAAGCTCAATTCTAGGAACTAACTCTACAGTAAAGTCTAACTCTCAGGATGGGGCTAAACTTGGTAAATCCTCTAGAAATACATCTAGAAACTCATTCACTATCCGTATGTCTACTATCTTGGGTATTTCTTTCTTTGCATCCATAGCAAACACCCAACAAAATTTCCAATCATTCTCCTTTACTTTTGTTTCAATTTGTTCATCACATATTTCCATCACTGATAAATTCAACCTACTTCCACCAGCTTTTCCTTAAAATATCGTTTCTCCCTCATTAAGATTGACAATTTTATTCCTACACTCCACAATGGCTTTATTTTTGGACAACCAATCTATTCCTACTATCACATCGTAACCTTGTAAAGGTAATATCACAAGACTTATAGGATATTCCTTCTCCTGAATTTTTATTCTACCATCAGCTACTACTTCTCGGGTTGTTACTTTCTCTCCAGTCGGAGTTCTAACTTTATAAGTTGTACTAACAGTCACCACACTAATTTCTTGTTCATGTACAAATTTCTGACTTGCAAAGGAATGAGATACACCAATATCAAACAGCACAAAAGTAGGTTGTCCATTTATCAGCACATGTCCTAGAATGTACTAATACTATGATTACTAACTACACTAGCATTCATAAATCTTGAAATACAAATACTTTAATTTAATTCACACTTAGAAATATCATTACAATAGATAGTCTGAGTACGTACCAGTTACAAGTCCTTCATCATTCTCTTCTTCAACTCCCATGATTTCTTCGACATCATCGTAGTAGTATTTCTCCATAAATTCTGAGAAATCCTCATCCTCCTCAACTCCCATATCCTCTAGAGCGAAGATACGAGCAGGTGCAGTGGTATTATCAAAACCTTCTGTTCGCTTAACTCCTTGTACAAACTGTGGACAGTACCTGTAGAAATGGCCATTTCTACCACATTTATTACACTTTACTAATTTCATCTTAGGGCATGCCTTCAGTACATGATTCAGGTCTCCACATATAAAACATTTTCCCTTAAGTTGAGCACAATTTCTCGAAAAATGATTTGCACCACACTTCCAGCATTTAACATTTCCATCCTTGTCATAAAAACTCAAACTAAGCACTGACTGCGCTGGGCTACTAACCAGAGTTACTGGTCTCCTTCTCTTCTGTCCAAAACTGCTACTAGTGGCACCAAGATATGATCTTTTAAATGATGGACCTAGTTGATATCCTTTATTAATCTTTTGACTCCACATTGCTTGCATCCTCACACGATTATCTTCCAGTTGTCTTATCTTATCTATCACTTCATTGTAAGTGGTAAAACCATAATCCAACGGCTTGCAACACATTGTGGGGTCAAATCCAGTAAGGAACAAATCTTTCTTCAACTCAACATTATCCCGGTATGAGCCAAGCACATATTGTAACAATCTATTAAATTCAGTCTCATATTAGGTTACACTCATACTTCCCTTCTTCAATTCAAACAGATCTCGCACCATTCTGTTTTGCACACTATGAGGAAAATACTCTTTTCTGAATTCCTCCTTAAATTGTTGCCAATCAATATTATTTCCAAGTTGCCTTGCTCTTAAGTCCCACCATACTCTTGCAGCTAACTTTAACATAAACGTACCATAAGATAACTTTTGAGATTCAAGGGCTCTGAAAGCCTCAAAACTTCGTTCAATTTGGGCTAGCCAATCATCAGCTATATTTGGCCTACCCATCTCCCCTTCAAAGTAACAGTTAGCCTTTATAAACTCAAGAAGTTTATTTACCTCTTAAGGTCGCTCCGTTCGTTGCTGCTTCCCACGTTACCACCAGTCATAAGATGTTGAATCAACATTCCTTGCTGTCTCATCATTGTATGCATACTGGCAAGTATTTGTCCAATAAGCATATTCTCCTGTGAAGGAGGCGGAGGTAAGTCTTGTCTATATTGTTCTCTTGGTGGTGATGGTGCTCGTGGTGGAGGGTTTTGATTTGCTTCAGTTCCTCCTTAACTACTTCCGTTTCTAGCTTCAACCATAATCGTTTAATAGTTTATCTTATAATCCTGCATTCATATGTATCTATAAGTTATCCCTACTTTTGTTTAGAGAATGTTTATAAATTAATAAATGCTTGCAATAAGTACTCATATCGAATAGTAATGACAATATCATTGAAATCAACATACTTAGTAGTCTAACTTTCACTATATATTTCATTCAACCTTACATCATTACTATTACACTTCAAAACAAAAGATACAACTCGATAACTTTCAAATATATACATCAAATTTACAACTCGATTACATCATTACTTACATAATCTAGTACAGACTCGATCTTTACAACTGTACAAAACAAAAGGTTACATCAACCGGCTACATCAAACTTAATGACAACGTACATCTAACTTGATCTAGAAGCTAAAAAGTACATCAAAAGTCAAAAAGATACATCAAAAGTCAAAATACATCAAAAGATCCTAAAATACATCAGTTTCCATCAAAATCGCTACTGAATCATATCTAAAATTCTACCTAACCAAAACAAGTCAGTCATATAACTAAGCTAATCCTCCTCTGAATCCGTGGTAGCTACTCCATCAAAGGAATCGTGATCTACATAGCCTCCTATCGAATGATCCCCAAGCTCGCTATCTAATGCAGAGTCTATAAACACTATCTCTAGAGTCTCAAGAATCACAATCACCTCCTGCACATCATCATCATCCGACTCAGCTGTAGCACCAGCTCCAACTCCAGCTATCACGGCGTCTGCGATCACCTGCATAACTACAGTATGTATATCTATATCAGGCTCATTCTCATTCTCTTGCTCCTCCTCGGGGTCTTCTTCTGGCTCTTCTTCTTCTAGGTCCTCCTCTGGATCCTCCTCTTGGTCTTCCTCGACATGAACTCCATCCACTTAGGGTTCAACTAGAGGTGGGTTTTCCGGTAGTGGTTCGGGTATTTCAAGCTCAAGTTCAAGGTTAAGGTTCAATGGTATCTCTATACCATCCCCAGCAGGCTCTGGAAACTGAGGAAACCAATCGATAATCCCTGGTGGGTACTGTCTAGGAATGTATGGAATGTTAGCAGGGATCTGTGCAATACTAGTTGGGTATGGTCTCCCATCCTCCAACCTAGCGGGAAAATACCGTAAGGGCATCATCAAGGTTATAATTCCCTCTTTCTCCAACCATCTCTACTCAAAAGCTGCTATGGCAGTGTATCTATTATACTGGGGTCCTAAACTCATCTCCATCCATGCCCACTCATCCTTCTAACTATAGCACATTTTATCATGAAACTTATCAATAATCTCATCAACTGTTTTAAATATATTCCAATCGGCTAATTTCATCAATAGCCACTGTAATTTAACCCTATAATCAATAGGAGATACTTCTCCATTCCATCCAAACCGTATCCAACTATAGATTAGTTCTCCCTTTCGACCCTGTAATTATAATTAAACCAATTAATATTTCCTAAGTTAAAGATTATGGTTACTTATGTTATGCAATCTTTTAGCGCCCATTTAATATTACCCACTCTCAATATTCCTATAATATCTATTTCTTTTAGAGTGTGACACTTCAAAATGAGTTTACTAAAACTACGCTCTGATACCAACCGAGAACTGTTACGCCCCAAAGTCGCAGAGTCGCAACAGTTTCGCCGTATAAACCATTCTATGATAGTAACTGGCCTCACAGTGCCTACCATAGACATGATCTACACAAAGTGTCGACGACTCCTTGCTTTTAAGTAAACAGTCCGATTAATAGTTATACTACAATTATGATAAATATTATAAATTTCTAATAAACATACATAATTATAAGTAAGTCCATAGAACTTCCCAGGAAGTTTTACATAAACACAACAGTTCACTAAATTACATAGTAACTATCAGTCTTTTATCCTTAACTATAGGGATACTCTAGCTACACATCATTATTCAGTAGTTTGATCTTCACACCCCCAGCTTCAAAAGGACTAACCTCTGGGTAATTGTAAGGCGGCATTCTACTTGAATTATTCAGAGATCAGAACCTACAAAAAGATCTATAAGGGTATAAGCAACTACAGCTCAGTAAGTTGAATTGGAGACTCATGAATGCATACAAGCACAAATAAGATTATCGATCAATTATTTTCATGCAATGCAACAATCAAGTGTCATCGCACAACGTAGTCCAGTCCGTTGTGAAATTAGAGAAATTTCGCCCGCTCTAATCCGGGTTGAGGAGTTCCATGTTATAGTAGCTTATAACCAAACCTAGGCTTGTGTAATGGAGACCTCGCTTCTCCCGCGACTACCTTTGAACCATTGACTTCACCCTCGCCACGACCTTCTCTCCTGTCACTTAGTTCGACTGAGGATAAAGAAAGGACCATTTTGCAATCCTACGCTATCCCTTTCGAAGGGGTCGATATTTGGTTGGAGAATCCTATGATCCCCTAACGGGTTGCAATGCATGACATTTTTTGTTCTTAGAGTCGAATAAGATTAAATTTCATTTAGGGTATTCAAACAATTTCACACCAATTCAATCGTAACACAAAATCACTCACATCACAATTTCAGCACGAATTCAAATACGTCAAACACATGCGTAAACTACTTACAATCACAACCATATACAAGCCTAAGTCTCCGAGTACCATAAAACTAGTACTCTATTACAATAAGCAATAACCCAACTTACTTGGAATTGTTCGATCGCTCGATCCCTTAGTCGCAAGTTGATTTGTCTCTGAGTGTCCTATAATACAAATAGGTCTTTTTAGTACTTATACTTTAAGGATTCGTATTCTAATTCATAATTTAACTCATTTTCCATGTATACCTATAACGTACTAATGATTCGTTGTACTCTATTTCAAGGTTCAAATCTTAAATTAGCTTTTAATTTTGATTCCTAAGTCTTAAATATGTCGAATCCTAATGTGACATTAATCACATTAAGCTCGAGTATCCAAATATCCTATTGGGTCTTAATTTAGTATTCTAAACTATTCGGTACACGCTAACCCTAATTGAGGTGTCAGATTTATTCTCGATGTGAGAAAATCTTACGTTTGGAGACATTTACTTAAAATTAAATGTTATTTCAGATTTGTTATTTTTCTGATTTCTATTATAATATTATCTAAATAACCTTGTTTTTTTTTTATTTATTAATTTTCAATTTCACAAATTATTAATTTCTTATATTAACTACCTAATTTCCTAAATTACCCATACTTAATACTCCAAAGGCTAAGATTAGGTTTCCATATCAGAGATTAGCATCCCTAAACGTCTAATTACTATCTAAATCAGTAATTAGTATCTTAATCACCTAATTAACTTAAAATTACCCAATTTTTCCATCATCTTAGGGCTAAAAATTAACTTAAAAATTTTGAAAATTAATTTTAAAAAAATGGATTCATAGCACTGCTCTATATCACATGAGCATCCTATAGAAAAAAATTGAGTTCCAAACTACACTCCTAAGCCTATTTATTTCTAGTTCTAATCATACTCGGTTTTGTTCAATTTGTTAAGGGCCCTATATTTCTAGATGTGATTAAACTAAATCACTATTTTTCCCTAAATCTATATATAATAAAACCTCAGAATAACAAGTTTCATAATTTTTTGGGCAAAATAACTAATTTTACTAAATTATACAAAATCAGGACAATTGTGGGACTCACTCGGTTCGAGGCTTTCTAGCCGTCCAAACCCCGTCCAAGGTTGTCGGTCGGCCTAGACGGTGGGTCTAGAGTAAGGTGGTGGTGGTGGTGGCGGTGGTGGCTTACTCTCAAGTGGTGGTGAGGTGTGGGTTTGGCTTACAATTTGCACAATTTTCTTTTCTTTTTTTTGTTTTCTAAATTTTCTCTCAAATTTTTCAGTCTCTCGATTTTTCTCAGATTCCTCACTACCCAAATGAGTTCTGAAAATTTTTGCCCTATTTATAGGCGATTTTTGTAATTATTATGTATTAATTAAACATGACTTTTCCCAATTTCCTTGATTTTTGGCTTTTGTGTTGCCTAATTCTAATTGGTTGATTTTTATTTGGCAGATCTTGACATGCTACGACCTCATTTGGATCATCTTATCCTCTCTTGGTTTTTTTCTGATTTTTCCATAATTAATTTATAATTTTCTTTAATTATTTACTTAGTTTTTGGCCAATTTAGGTAATTTCGCATATTTTTATCTATACGTAAATATATGTGGTGTATATGTGAACATTCCTAATTATTATTTTGGTCATTCTAAAATTTTTAGTATACATATAATCTATCTCTAGTGATTTATTAGTTATTAGATTACGCTTTTCGCCTTTTAGTAATTAGCAATTATTATGCTTAAAATTTGAAAATTTTATAGTCTCCTAATTTACTACTTATTTTCTTAAATTCACGTTTACGGGGTCATTTTTACTAATATTTCTCTCAATAATTTATAATTTGGATTTGATCGGATCCCTTAACCGATCACCCTAAACCTTGTACTTTAAGTTTAATCTTACGATTACTTAGCTTAGCTTTAGGGCTTACAACCACTACGGTTTAAGGACATTCAGGTGTACCCAAATAACGTATACAATCTAAATGAGTAGAGAATACATGAAATGGTTGAGAACATGAAAAAAGAACTTACAATACCTTCGAGCTTCGATGTAAAACCTTGTTGCATAAGTAATCAGGGTATACCACCTTCTGGCTTTGACGTTAAACATCAACGCATAAGTTATCAAGGCACATTACCTCCCGGTTTCAAACCTCCATGCATAAGTGTCCCTGAAAGTCATGTTAAATTTGAATCTCCTCGTATGAGCATCCCTAAACGACCTACAAGATTTAAACTCTCACGAATGAGTTACCCCATAAGCATGTTCGAGGATGAAGAGAACGACATAGAAATTATTCTTGAAATAAAAAAGCAACATATGGGAGAATGTAGGCCAAGCAATTCGAAACCATCCAGCTCAAGGAAACCCCCTAAACCCAATAAGTCTAATATTTTATTACTCATTTTCTTTAAAGGTACAGATGAAAGGGAGAACTTGAGGGCATTCTACAGCGTAAGTTACTCGTGGAAAACGAGAGAGGGATATGGTATCCTTAACAGGCACTTAAGGTCAAAGCATCCCGAGGAAGTAGGAATAGATAGAACACAACAACAAATTGGCCGAGGCAGTGGTTCATCCAGACAAATGCTAATGAGGTATGATAAAGAGAGGCATAAATATAACCTGACACAGTACTTGGCAAACATGCACTCTCATTCAACGCGGATGCATCAGAGTGGCAAAGTCAATATGAGCAAGAGACATTCAACCCCAACTCACAACAGCTTAACCACAGAACAATAACTTAAGCTACACAGGAGCTTTACTACAAAGGTAGGAGGGAGCTCACAAGTAAGTTTGTTTCCCTAGATACATAAGTGTCCATATGTGCAAATATATGGATGAATTCTTTTTGTAATAATTCTTATATGGACGTTATTGTTCACTGAGTAAATGATAATTGACAACTTCATAAATGACTATTGACTTTAAGGGTATTTAACGATTGACACACAATACAAAATATTTATAAAATTATTACAAAAATCCTAAATGAGTACAGATTAGTGAGAAAATTTTTTTCTATTAGCTTTAATAATGTAACTGTTAATACTACATCAATATCTAATTTGCAAAATTACTATCAACCAGCATTGGGAGGGATCTTTTTCCATATACGTTGTACATGTAATATTCTTAACTTATGTGTCAAGGATGGCATTGCAGTTTTGCACGACAGTATAGCTCCGATCAAGAACATCGTCAAGACAATAACAGATAGGCCGTCCCTTCACAAAAAGCAGAGAAACTTCTACATAGAGCGCGAAAAGAGGCTTTGGAAGTTTAAGATAGATGTGCAACATCGCTGAAACTCGACCTACAAGTTATTGTATAGCACAATTCCTTACAGCGAACTGCCATGTGACTTCACAATATACAATATGCAAGGAATTGACATTTTCCCCAATAACTAGGATATTTGCATTCAATTACTTAAAGTTTTGAAATTTTTTCATGATACTACTAAGACATTTTCATAAATTTACAAGCTTAGTGTTCACTTGTTTGTTATGTCAGCCATCAATATTCTTGGCATGCTAATTCAGGCCCGTGAGAAACCAAACTTGTACGCATGCGTATACAATATGACGTTGAAGTGGTTAACTTATTATAAAGAAATTCCTCGTATTTATCTCGTAGTAACTATTCTAGACCGTTATTGTAAAGTAGAATTATTACTAATGTATTTGAAAACTTATTATGATTACATTTAAGATCTAACGAATTCTCAAGACGTGTAGAACGTGGAAGCATAGAAAGAAGCGTCAGCAACAACGATTGACATAGAGGAGATGCTCAACTACTATCAAAATTAGTACAGTGGCCAGTCATCAGTCTCTCTTTTGCTACCCACTAAGAAGCGGTATTACTCTCTTATAAGTAAGTAGTTACTAGCGTAAAAATTGAGAAGACAACAGTCTGGTGGTCTAATGTCTAAGATGCAATACTACATTAATATAAATTTCGAGTTTACAGAAAATATCTCCATCAAGGACTTCAATAGTTTAGAGTGGTGGCAAAAGCATAGAAGACATTACCCACTGTTATCTCGCATTGCCCATAAAATACCCACTGCTCTAGTTTCAATGGTCACCGTTGAGCAAGTGTTTAGTACAACAAGCCTGATCGTTGACGAACACTGAGTCTCCCTATCTATTATCAGTGTCGAGGTAAATGCTTGCATAGAAAATTAGTATAAGGCAAACTGTAAACGATAAGAACCATGCGAGACATCAAGTGAGGAGGATAATTACTTCAGTGACTGGAACCGATCTGATAGAAGCTTAAGCTCACCCGCGAGTTTCACTCCTACTTACAAACATAAATAGTTACCTCAAAGTGATATATAGTAAGTTTTATTTTCATCTTTTACAAAAAAGTTTTATTACATAGAAAAATATATTTTCCTAATTGTCTAAAAAAACTAAATAGCATGGTTTTCCCAAAAGTGTTGATATAATATTAGATTTTTCCAAATTATGACCGACTAAAATTATTTTCTTTCAAAAAATTTAACTTGAATAATCACATACACTTTGATTCTTTTTTGAAAACATAAAATTGATCAACAAACTAAAACTTTTCTAAAAATCCAAACTGAACTACAGTGGTCTAATTCTAATTAACAAATACGTAGGTACCTTTCGAGCGACCATAAAATATTATAAAAAATATTTTTTCTCCAACTACTTGATTCTATTCGATTAAAATAGAACATTAAGTATTCATACTATAAGAGACTTTTCTGTATTTTATTTTCTTTCCATTTTTAATATATATTTTATAGACGTATTAAAGAAAAAAAAATGGTTGAGGAATCGATAAGGTGAGAAGAAAAAAAAAATTATGTAAAGGCTTAGAAGAGGAGAAAAAAAAAAGGGTTCAACGGGCCATGAACCGACTCTTAAACCAATAGACCACATAAACCGGCCTTGAACCATCGACTCATGAGCCGGTCACAGTTCAATGTGATTGCAACCCATGAACCGGTGATTCATGGCCGGTCCAAACTGTCACTCAAGTTTACTGATAAGTATGGATTTTTCAATTTTTGCTTAAAACAATTAGTTTTTTAACGTAATAGGTTATGGTTTACGGTTTCGATCATTAGATGATTTAGAGTAAAAATCCAACTAATCTTGGTAGTAAAAAGCTCATGGAAATGGATTTTACATACTTGCCAAAAGTTGCCAATTTTAATGGGAAAGGCTATGCATAATGGTTTGTGGACATCTAGGGTCACGATCCAAAATTCACATAGTTTGCAGAGGAGTAGCTAGAAAAGTTTCAATGCGGGATTCAGAGTGAAAACCAGCTAACTTGAATCTCGAAACACTCTTAACTATGAATTCTATACAATCTTTGCCGTAAGTTGCCAGTTTTGTCAGGCAAAATATCATGGTTTTATGCTTCTAGGGTCTGCATCGTCACACTCTTCAAAGGGGAATAGGCAAGGGTTTCAATAAATGTTTTAAATCATAACTCAACCGATCTGAGTCACAATATGGAATTTGACAGTTTTTGTCAAAAATCACGGTAGCTTTGATAGGTTTAACTCATGGTTTTTCGCATTTTAAATGGTAATCCAAAATTTTTATTTTTCGAAAGATAATGGCCTAGGAAGTTGGCAATAGATAATTACAAGTGAAAACTAATCAATCAAAGTTAGAAAAAACGTGAATGTAGATTTTTCTATCTTTGCGGAAAGTTTTACTTTTAGTGAGATAGTGCTAGGTATCGGATCGAATCGACCTAAAATCGGTTTTGAACTACCGGTTTACAAGTCAATGATAAAATAAACCGTGACTAGCTTATAAGCTGACGGTTCCGAGCCGATTTACTAGATCCGGCAGTTCAAGGGTTTTTTTTAATATTTAACTTTTTCTATTAATTTTCTTTTTTTAAATATATTAATAATTTTAAATAATATAATCTCTTTTCTCTTTTTTATAAATATACTAATTCATTAATAATTTCTAATTTTTTATTAATTTTCGACTTAATATGATTCCAACTTTTTTATTTTTTTCCCTAAAATTTTATTTTATTTTATTTTATTTTTTTATATTCAAGTATTTAACATTTGATGAGTTTTATAAAAAAGACTTATATCGACTAAAATTAATTTTCTATTTATCATTAACATATAATTAACTTATGATTAGTCATCTATCATTAATTTGATAATATTATTTTTAAAAAAATTGTTTTTCACCATCACAAATAAAATAACTTTGATACGTAATGATTTATTAAATATTATCCAATTATTTTTTCTAACTTAGTGACATATCTTTTTTCTTTCTCTTTCATTTTCTTTTTAAAGAGTAAACTAGCTGGGCCGACCCACCGGTTCAAAGGTGCGTTGGCTCGATAATTCGCGACTTATCGGTTCAGATAGTTTCAACCAAGCAAACCGCCTAGGTCCTTAAAACCTAGCGATTAGTCAAGGCAACTCGAATCGCCACTATCGAGCCGAATTAGCTTAAGACCTGCCTAAACCAATTTCGGATCAATCTACAGTTTGGAACCGATCCTTACCCTAGTCATCGATGGTTTTTGAAAAGTTCAACTATTCGAAATTGCAATTTTATGAAAGGGAATAGCTGTGGAGACGTCATCAACTAATTTGAACCGATAAACAAACCAACTAGGATTAACACGGCATGAAGCGACAAAGACAAATATTGGAGAGGAAACAAACTTTATATTAATTCGTAATATGTCAATACAATTATCTCATAGGATTATCTATAGTCCTAAAATCCTATAGTTATAAAGGGAATAGAGTAAAATCAAAAAAGAAGAAAGAAGAAAGAAAACAGAAAATCCAATCAACCAAATATAAACTTTCTTATCTAGTTGATCTAGGTGAAATTTCCTCAAATTTAACCTCATGAAGAATATCATCTCATATAGACCCAAACTAGTTTTTATGGATATATTATAATCCTATAACACTTCGAAAGCAAAAAGTTACGACCACTTGCAGCTCAAAATCAGGTTTACTCTTTATAGCTTTTAACTAGTTCTGATTTCTTCTTATGCCTTTTAAAATATCTTCCGACCAGCTTCTGAGCTCTTCTGACTTGGACCCATGCCGGCTCTGATCGGCTCACTCCTTCGCTTCCACTAGTCGAAAGCTACTTAAATTTTAAACCTATCCATTCGCATCAACAATCCCAAAAACTTATATGGGTTTTTCATCTTTTGCCTACAATCGTCAGTAAATATTGACAAATTATGTCATCTTGCAGTCACAACCGAAACATGCATTTTTTTGAAGGGGATCACTTGTGGAGGAGTCAATAGACCGTTCAAAATAAAACCATCCAATCTAAACTCATGAATATAGATTTTTCAATTTTTTATCAATATTACCTTTTTTACTGTAATTGAGAGTTTTTTTTTTTTTTTTCGCCAACTAATTGAGGGTTGATTTACAGTTAAAAAGAAAAACCGTCAACAATTTCCCTTTGGCTGTTGACCACTTCTTTGAAGACTACCAACAACTTCTTTTATTATTAATAGGCATATTTTTTCTAATGTAATTTAGGAGATTTTACTATAATAGGGCTTAGCTATATTATGCAATTATTTTTAAGTGATTACAATATAAAATTCCCCATCTCCTTGTTTTTGGAGGAAAAAGGTTGGTAATTATTTTGAAAACCTTCCATTTCATATTTATGCATGTCAATATTTTATTAATAATTATATGTCATGCATACGCGACACATGGTACATAATACTTAATGAATCATTTCTCATTTTTAAATAGGATATCATGGTTCTTGTGCTTCTAAGATGGAAAAAAAATTTCATAATACTAAAACACCACATAAAATGATAAATGATATGCAAATACTTATAAAATTTTGATATATATATATATATATAAAAGAATACATTTTTTATAAAAACACTAATTATATTTTTACGTATTAAAATTTTATCTATATTTATACGCCATTAATCATTCATGTAGCATATTAATAACACCGAAGCCTTTTTCTCTAAGACGACCATCCTAACACTATTGAAGATGAGGAGCAAAATCCAACTCGTTTAGGTCTAGAAAACTCTCAAATGTGGAATATTTCAAATTTTTCTTAAAATTACTAGTTCATTATTGTGAATGAAATAAATATTTGCATTAGCCACTCCAAATTCAAATAGTTTTGATATTTTACTTCGCAAAACACATACGGTCGATTTTTATGAAATTTATAAGCACGTGCCCATATAATATGTGTGTATCCGTGCGTGTAGCTACATTATGCAAATGCTCGTTTGCATTTCACTTGTATTATAGCTTAGTTTAAGCTTAGCAGCCTTTTTTTTTATTTTTTTTTAATAATGTGTGTGTATGTAATTTTTACTACCAAGTCATAAACGTCAAGTAAACACGTCATAATATCATGAGTATTGTACCTTTTTTTAATTAATTGAAGTGATAATCATTTTAGTTTATTTATTTGGTAGTTACTAAGTTCAAGTTTAATACTGTTAACTTGGAAGTTGGAACCCCACTTAATCTACGCTATTTTGTACCGATCCTTGACCGTGGAATCAATGCAAACGAGATTCCTCCAATATTCCTTAAAAATAAATTTCATTTTAATAATTTTAAATATAATGGATACCTTATTCAAACTAAATAATCCATTCAAATAAAACAAGTTCCATATAAAATTATACTTTTCAAGTAATTTCATCCGATAAAATATCTTATTTGGACAAAATTTTTATCTTTTGATGTATTTAACAGCCGATATAAATGGCATCCTTTCCCAAAAAGCCCTATCTATCTATCATTAATCATTTATTTGGTCTTTTATTCGTTAAAAACCTTGTATTTATTCTTTTTTAGCATTTTGGACCTAGATAAAAGAAGATATATCAAACGTAACGAATGAGAGATTATGATTGTTAAAGCTAATTACTCTCACCCTTGTCTCTCTAGACTTGTGTTCTATATATATTAATTGATTTTACTTGGTGATTTTTGGATGATTTTTTTTACGTTCCTATTGTTACGAGTGGGTCAGTATGTTCGAGGACTTCCATGTATGGTTGTGTTGAACTCTGATGCTAATGCACCACTTGTTAAGCATATGCGGTTTAGCCACAGAAAATTGCAGGTCATCGAACTTCGACGTATTGGTTTTGTTAACACTCGAAAGAGATTAAATCTTTGAAGACTCAATTTTTTATATTTTTTCAAATTTAAGTACTAAATATTTTAGAATTTTTATTTAAACTCTCTGCATATGCCATCCAACAAGGACTTATGTTAACGCCATAGTTTTCTATCCGTTTATGTCATGTGATACTGTACGATCGGTCCACATTTTTATTAAATAAATAATATGGTAAAATATTTTAAAAATAAATAAATAATTCATAAAAATTCAAAAAAAGAGAGGAAAAATATTTTTTAAAAAGAAAAAACAAATAATAAACGTATGAACATATATCTAATGATATATGTACAACATACACTTTTATTAAAATTACAATAAAATAACAAAAATTTAAAAGTATAAAAAAAAAATGATGATTCTAACTACCCCAAGACCAAGGGTGATGAGAAGTCACAATACTCCTATAGATTATCATGGACTACCCATTGGCCTTAAAATGGCAAAAAAGGCTACCAAGAAACACTTATTTGTGATCTATTAAAAAAAAAAGGTAGATTGTTGTAAGTGGCTGCCCACCAACCTAAAATGGACACACAACCCTCCTAAGTAAATGAGTGTCTGTAGTTCGCTACCTACTACTAACTGTAGGTTGCATGACCTACATCAACCCATTAACACTCAGTGACTTTTCCAATGACCCTAAGATTAGGGAGTGATTGAAACTTTTTTTTATTTTTCATTTTTTTAGATATTTTTTTTTAATTATTATATTATTTATTTGAACTAATCATACAAAGCCACATAATACAAACATATAGAAAAGTTAACAACACTAATAGAAGTGTTTGTTTGATAATGCTTACAAACGTAGAAGATCTAAATAGAAATTCTAAAATGTTTAGGATTTATATGGAAGAGGCGTAAAAAGTTGAGTTCTAAATTTATAATTCTCTTTTAAATCTTTAAACCTCGGCAAAGATGGAAATTGTAATCATAAAAAATAACCTACGGCTTTTGAACAAACTATGTTACTATGAGAATTTTTTAGAAAGTTCCAAATTACGAAGGAATATTGTAGGTTTTTATTCCCGCCATAAAACATTGAAAATAAGGGCATGGAATGCAATCAGATGACAGAAGAAACAAGGACTCTGGAAATTAAGTTAAGTTCCTGATAGTTCTCTTGAGTCTTGACCACTGTTTAAAGTCAACAGAAGACCAGATCTTGCAAATTCAAATCCAGAATAGGAAAGAAGAAACAACAGTTAACATGTTGGGAATTTGACAAAAGGTTAGCATCAAAATGGTGCACCGACAATAATTGACATGGACACTGAGCGATTTGTTCACCAACAAGTCTTATTCACCAACAGTTTTTGATGCTGTCAATAGTGTTTGCAAAGAAGAGATCCAATGCATGATTTTGCAAGCATTTTGTCAAAGCCACTTTCGTCTAAACTCAGGAATTTTGAATAATGCGGTAATCGCCCACTTCCTCTGAATGACTCTGCATTTTTCTCTGACTTTATTTCATTTAATCTTAAATGATTTGACAAAAAAAGAACCATTTGGTGAAAGGCATTTAAAATGTTCCGCTTAGCATTTGTAGTCAGATGAAGCACAACAAGCTCTTTACACAAGATTGTCAATGAGGCAAAAATTGTAAACAAGTTACATGTACTACTAAGAACTAAGTTGCTTTCTCCTTCCTAATGAGCATCTGAAAATGCATCTTGTTCTCCATTGACACAACTGTTTTGATCTCTTCAGTCCTGTGTCCGGCTACTGCAAGTTGTAACCAGCACGCAATTTAGTTATAACTGGCAATTGCCAATTGCAGGCACGGGTCAAAATCGATGGCATGCCAAGCTTTACAGGTTGCAACCATGTTTTTGCACAAATTTCAGGAGCACAAAATGATTGAACACCCTAAGACTTTTTTTTTTTCTTTTTTTTACTGAAATTACAGAAAAATGAGCAAACTTTAGTGCGTATGCATTTTGCTAGAGAAAATGACTGCACTCTAAAATACCCCACCCACCACACCCACCCCCGGCCCCCCACCTTTTTTTTTTTTGGCTATACATTCTGTAAGTACTTAACATTGAAAATGCATTCACTGCTCAAACTAACTATTTGAGCAGTGAATTATGTAGTGATTGAAGGATTTACTTGGAATATTGTAGGTTTTATTGCCACCATAAAACATTGAAAATAAGGGCCCGGAATGCTATACATCAGAGGAAAACAGACTTGGAATTTGATTCAAGTTCCTGACAGTACTCTTCACCTTGACCACTGTTTAAAATAAATAAAATAATATCATGGACCAGATCTTGCGGAATCACATCCTGGATAGGAAAGAAGAAAGAACTATGAACATGTTGGGAGGTTGACAAAAGTTTGGCATCAGAAAAGTTTGACATGGACAAAAAGAAATTTGTTCACCAGCAACTCTTGTCCAATATAGTCTCTGCAAAGAAGAGATTCAATGCATACTTTTGCAAGCATTTTTTAAAAGCTACTTCTGACTAGCCTCAAGAATTCAAACAATGCAGTAAGCGCTCACTTCCTCAAAATGTATTTGAAATTCTCTCCATTTTTGTTTCATTAAGAGAACCATTTAATGAAAGGAGTTTTTAATATTACGTTAGCATTAGTAGTCAACATAAGCACAATTGTCAATAAGCTCTTTGTGCGAGAATGTCAATGAGGCAAAAAAATTGTTAAAAATGTACATTTAGTATTAAAACTAAGTTACTTTCTCCATCTTAATGAGGCATTCGAGAGTGAATCTCTCGCTCCATCAACAAGCAACAGTTGTGATAGCCTGAGTCCTGTGTTCGACTACTGCAAGTCGTAATCAGCATCCATATTCATGCAACTGATCGTCATAGCCTCCTGCAAATTTGTTATAGAACCTAATTAATGTCCATCAGTCTAGGCATGGTCAAGTCGAAGGGATGTCAAGCCTTTTAGGTTGTAGCCAAGTTTTTGCAGAAATTTGGGAGCACAAAATGATTGAACACCCTAAGGTGATTTCCTTTACTGAAAATTACACGAAAATGAGCAGGACTTTAGCGCATATGCATTTTGCCAGAGAAAATGAGTGTACTGTAAAGTACCTTTTTGGCTATACACTCTAAAGTACTTTTAACATTTGAGAAAAAACAATGTGTTAAACATTGAATTATATATTGATTGGAAGGATATGCTATGACTTACACATATATTGGAAAATTAATCTGCAAGCATTCTTCTGACTGAATTGGCACTTCTAAGCTGCTCCAAAACATATTTTTTGCCAGTAAGATGCTCAACCAATCCTACTCAAACAGGAAGGGAAAAAATAATATGGTACCAAAGTAGGAGGTGCGGAGTTTAAACGATAAATATGCAAATTGTTTCACCTTATTTATACCATATACTATAAATATGCAAATTGTTTCACCTTATTTATACCATATACTTAATAGACTTCAGTCAAAGCTCAAACCCAAAAGTGAAGGGTAGCATTAAGTAGTAAATTTGTAAAAACCAGTACTATATTTACAAGTTTAAGTTTTTAAAGCAGCTGGTTGTGGAGTCAGATTTAATATATTACGACAAAGTGATATAAAGGAAAGCAGTCGGAATTCATAAAAGTTAACGGCATAGACATCAAATGATCCATGCAGTGTTTCACCCAATAGCCAAGGGACAGAAAGCTTCTTAAAGGAGATATAAAGGATTTTGAAAAATTCCAATGCAATCTATAGTTTATCTTATGCACACCTTGAACCCAGTAATGAAATGCTAGACAGTCGACCCCACCTTCATTAATCAATTCGAAGAATCAACTCAATCAGCATCATCTTACAGAGTGCATAATCAAATAAAAGCCTATTCTAGGAATTAAGTTACTGCATATCTCAATGCTATTGCACAAAGAAGCAATATGACTTTATGCTGTGCAAATTGGAAAGCTCAAGCAAGCAAAAGTGAAGGAGTAGAAAACATATTTGATCCTTGTAAATTCAGAGCTTTTGACAAATCAAACTAAATTTGTGGCACTGAGTTTTTTATCCATCAGGACTTCTGGTCACTTTTCTTTCACAAATCCTGGGGTACTTGCCTTTCAACTATGAAAGTACATCTGTGATACGCCTTCAAGTGAGGAGGTTTTATATATTAAAAGGATCGATGAGTGCAGATAGCTTTTCTGATGATGAAGTTTGCCATTCTCATGTAATGAGAGCAACTGCAAACTGACTGTTCAATTACTTCTACTGAGAAAGATATGCTTATGCTTGATATCATTTGTATTGAAGCTAAAAGCACAAGGATTTTGAACAAAGAAATCACTGGACAGAACATTGTAAAATGTATAAGCTCTTTCCTTTTTATATGCTTGTAATAAAGTTATTACAACCATTGCACCCACGAAGTAGATTTCTAGCTTCACTCCTAGTCCTAGTTTCATATGTCAAAAAGGCCAAACGTACTTCATGCATCTGCAGTAACAAGCAAATTCACATATTCATTAGCTGTTATCTAAGGATTTTTACCAGTTGTATAATGCCGACAATCGCGATCACCAATTTTCAGGTCTGTTTTCCAACTATTGTTGAAATTATGTGCTTTATCCATGGTATCTGCGCCAGAAAATCCAACAAACCAGCATTTTTCTTTCGGTAACTTCATTAGCTTCCTTTCAAGGATGGTTCCTGAAAAGCATTTGCAAGTTAAAGGCAAACATGAAAGCTCTTTATAGTTTATACCTCTCCATTCAACCACTTGAAGACAAACCCAGAAGAACATAGTGCTAGAGTTCTCAATTAGGATACTACAGCAATTGCCGTTAGAATGGGAGCATTGTCTCTTCTATTTCGGAATTTTGCAAACTTTGACCCTAAATTTTGTAAATGCATTCCTAGAATGGCTAACTAGTAGGGACTTTCTACAATCTATGTTACCCGACCTCTTTGCTTTCTCTTGCCATACCTATCTCATACTCTAGGAAAGCAAAGGAAAATGAAGAATCAAACACAAAGATGACAAGGGAAAATGAAGAGTCCATGGAAAAGAGCTTTTTGATCTCTCAGGAAAGTCACAGAGAAGCTGTGAATGGAATGCAACATCATAGACTAGGGCTAAATTCCTGACCTGTCAACAATTCACTCCCAAGTCACATGTACCTTATATAATTCAACTTTAGCATATAACTAGAACCTCGTATATAATTGAACCAGGAAACCGAAGTTTTATCACTTATAGGAAGAAATTGTCCTAAAATTGCAAGAAACCAATTCAAACTACCCATGTTCAGAAATGGGAATCAAATAATTCAATCAGATTTGATAGTAGATACACACAACATGCCTGGTACTGCTCGGCCCAACAAAGCTGCAAGCGCCACAAATATATTCTCCGGGTCTTTTGGTTGAAAATCAAAAACAAGCACCTATAAATAAGTGGAATACAGAATGGGGACCTATCAACAACATGGCACGACAAGTAATTCTACTGTTAAAGTTTACCACAAACATGCTAACGAATCGGATTCACTAAATAATGTGGCATAAATAACATGTGTCGAGGGTGGGGTTTGGTTCATGGAAGATATATAAATTCCTCCATTCATAACATCTTTTGAATCAATTATTCTACTAGGAATGAGGAAAATGAAATCATAGAATTCATTTTTTTCTCATTGGTCATTACCAACATGCACATTAACCACCACCATTGACCATTAGCTTACCTCACGCTAGCTACTTCAATTAAGTGCTATTAATTAGCACGACATCTTTCAGTTAGAACAATAGTATGACCGCTAATTCGGTCTTGATATCACGTGACATAATGTATCTTTTCGAAAAATTTCATAAAACATACAAATAAAACTTTAACTTATACAGTTCTTATGAATGATGAAACCAATACTAGATTACGAAAAACTGGACATAACCTGAGAATTGGGAGGTGAAGATGGCTTGATAAGAACCATGAAGTGTTGCAGATCCCAAACGTTGAGAGAGTAAGCAGTGGACATGAGGACTTGAGGTGGTCCTTTTGTAGCTCTAAGCGGTATTGTTGCTACATATACCTGGTCTCCATGTTTTGCTACTGTTGGTTTCATCATGGCTATTGAAGCCATTTTGCCATAGGACAGGAAAGAAAAATAACCGTTGGTTTCGTGGTAGTTGAATAGGATAAGGAAATTTCTTAAATATTAAATACCAATTTGTCTTTTTAATATTATTTTCTTCTGGTTGTAGATGAAGGAAACATGTCCAGATATCCAAAATCGTAATGGGCTCGATGGTGACAAGAAGTCCAATTGTTTCTGGGCTTTGCTTACGATTTGGGTTTCGCGGCAGGTGATTAATGATTTCCTGCAATTAACGGTTCAGTCGTTGTTCAATTAATATTTTAGCGCTTAAATTCCATGGTTCAAATTTAAACCACTCCCACTCCCACTTGTCATGCTTTCATTGTTTGGGTACTTTAAAACCATTATATATCTCTTATGTCAAGTGTAGTATAAACGAATGGTTTAAAATAAAATAGATTGGAATAGAATGAAATGATGAACGGATTACGAAATTATTTTTTTTTATATTTAAATATATCCATGGAATAAAATGAAATGATACTAAATACTTAAATAATAACTCTTGTTGAAAATATATTTAATTATTGTATATTATAATTTATTTGAAGATTAAAAAATAATTTTAATTAATTATAAATAATAAAAGGGAAATAGAATCACGATTCCATCTTTAAGAAAGTGAAATAAATTTCCCTCTTAAAGTTCAAATTATCAATTTTATATAATCGCAATTCTGACTTTTAAATATTTTTCCAAACATAGAGATTTGAAATGAAAGCCAAAATCGCAATCTCATTCTAACTCATTCTCACACACTAACCATGACATTAGAGTATCATCATTGAAGGTTTTTAACGTAAATTCTTAAAATGAAGGACCTCATATGGTGGTCCTTATCTAATGAAGCTCCTTTACATTTTTTGAGTCCTTAATCAAGAACCTCTTTTGCATGAGTCCCTAGAGCATCATTAATTTTTTCTTTCTTTTTGTTTTTTGTATGTTAAGTATTAATTCTATTTGTATTGTGGATTTCATAAATAATATAATTAAATGTTAAAAATATCTATTGATGTAATATAATTATTGATGTAATATAATTAAATGTTACGAATAAAGTGAGAGGTCCTTAAAAAATAGATTCTCAAATTATTGATGTAATATCCAGAAATTATAAACAAGATCCTATCGAGTGTGGATGCTTTTATATTGTATTTTTTTTTTTTAAGGTTTTCTAAGAGTGCAGGTGTCATGACACATTTGCTGCAGTGATATCACTCTAAGCGTTACATCATAATTTGCATCAACTATCTTTTTTTCTTTAGTGATGTTTGCCATACCCCCTAAGGTTACACCATGCTTCTTACTCAAGGCACTAAAGGGAATAAAAATAAATAAATAGATAATTTGTGTTAAAAATGCATTGCTTCAATCATATTATTGCCTTCAATAATGTTTGGTTGCAAATTTTTGTAGTACTAGAATAGATAAAAAATTTTATCCTATGTTTGGTTTGTTGATTCGCTTGTTAACTAGATAAAAATTAAGTTGATAAATTAGACAAAAAACCTAAATTTTGTTCCATCTATACCATGATATAAAAATAATATTTACTAAACAAAAATAAAAAATATTTTGCATTCTCAAAAATATTCTTTTATGTTATAATATTAAGTTAATTAATATTATTTTTATTAAATATTACAAAAATTATTTATTTTATAATATAAATAATTGATTTTTTAATATAAATTTTGTATCCAGTACAATGTAAACCAAACATGGTATAATAAGCTTGTACTATCTAGTCCTCCTTATACTTATCATATCCAGCTCTTTTTATTCAATCCAATCCTTACAACCAAATGTTACTATCATGTGATAAGGCTTAAACTACTCATGCTTACATGGACTTGGCTCGATTGGCTTTGGGTTTAAGCTCCCTTTTCAAGGCTCAATCATGATTGGAATGGATAGTAACAATATTAAAAGCTTAACATTTAGAATTAAGTGGTATTAAGATGTATGAAGTTATAATTTATGATAAAAACAAGAAGCAAAATTAGATAATATTTGTTATCTCTAATTTATTGTGTTAATGGTATCATAAACTTCTACAAATCAACTCTAAGTTTATTAAGCAACCCAAAACATATATATATTATATATATTATTTCTACCACTTAGGTTTTTAAATACAATTAGTAGAAACATTATTAAGATGAATAGATCAGTTAAAATTGGTGCCTCTCTATCTATTTCTAGAGAGAGAATTTTCCTCTCTATTGTAAGAGTTACCCTACTTGTGTAGTAGTCCCTTTGGTTAACATGCCATTGGTTTTTCGGTTTTTCAAGCGATATTCATCATTGCGTAATAGATTCTGATCATAACAAATACTTCTTTTTGCATCAAACACTATCTCATACACTACTCATAACCTAGATTCACACAAAATTTCATCACCTTTCATTCATAGCATTAAGATTGCATCTACATCAACTCACTGAAATTGCTCTAGCAAGTATAATGAGTTCACATATACATCCCACTCAGCTAATTCCCATTCCAATTAATTGATTCCTTATTTTTACTACCCACATCACGTTCATCACCTTAGATATGTCTTCTGGCTGAACCCTTTAAATTTGGCTTTCTTTAGCCATTCTTCATCGCGTTCACATGAATCTTTAAAGCTGCATTTGCCTGTAATCATTCAAACATATTTGCTAATTAACTTTCTCTTGTTTATGTTGTTAGATACCATGGAAAGCCAATGCAATGGAAAAGTCCTAATAATTTCCTAAGATCTAGATAGTGATACTAAAGAAAGTCTCATTCTTAAGTTTAACTCAAGCGATTTGAATGGAAACAAGATAATGATGGTTGGTAAGGTAAGGTAGATGCATATACATCCTTGAATAAGGTGGTAATTATGAACATTTTGAGGAAGGCTTAGGAAGGTTTCGAGGAAGTGACTTTTAATCCAATAAGTGTGAATAAATTTCTAATCAATTTTGATTGTTTAGAGATGATAAGAACCATTACTCGTGAAAGTCCATGGTACGTGTTAGGACATGTACTTGCTCTAAATATCTAGAAAGAAGATTATAATATAAAGGTTGTTAATCTAGACCATATTGCGTTTTGGGTCCAGATTCATGGCTTAAAGCTAGAACATATGTCAAAAAACAATGCAAAGATAATGGGGTCGGCACTAGGCAGAGTATTAGAATGTGATCCTATTGATAGAGCCAAAGGTTTAAGAAGAACTTTTCTAAGGATTAAGGTTTTAGTTGATAGCAAAAAAACCTTATGAAAAGAAAAGTGGGTTAGCTAGAGAGTAGGTGAGCGCTATAGAATCTTTTTCAAATATGAAAAACTGTCGAATTTTTGTTATGTATGCGAAAGGCTTAGTCATTTGATTGTTCAGCAAAGGAAGGGGTTAGTTCCCGTTTTGGTCCTAAGATGAGAGCTCAACTAATTGGAGATGGGTTTTGATTAGGTATTTTATCCTTGAGATCATGAAGAGTGATAGGAATTAGGATACTAGACCTTTAATCCATAGTTGAGCCTGAAGTCTTAAAGGACCAATAAGGCAAATTCTCCTCCTCCAACCGAAGCCAAGTTAATCTATGCTGTCGGCCAATTCCTTATGTCGTGTTGAGTGACTATACATCTCTAAGAGATTATCCTAACCCTTGGGTTTGCTTATTATACTTTTATAGCTTTTCGCATGATTCCATTACCTTCTTCAAGCTTTCAACAAGCTTAAACCCAACTCAGCAACTGGCCTTATTAGTCTTTGGTCATGTTCCACACCATCTTAGTATCGAGCGAAGGTTTCATTTGGGTAAGTTATGTTTGATTATTTATGAAGTAATGCTTCTTATAGCAATGTGTCAAAGTTGTGTAGAGATTCCGTAAAAGTGTCCTAATAAGTAAGAGAGTGGAGTGATTTGTTTTCGTGTTTATTCTATTTTGCCCTGTTTTGAACATTCGAAAAATAAAGCAAGTTTTGTGTTAGTGGTTTATTCGTCAGTGTTGTTACTGTGTTATGATTTAGCTAGCCATTAGTGTGAAGAGTGTATCGTATTGTTAGATTTGAAGATTGAAATCGAATTTGCCAAGGAAAATGACAGACTCAAGTGTTAATGCCAGTATTGGAGATGACAATAGTGGTGTTGTCCACCATAGCCGACAATCTCAAGAAACCCCCAAGAGTACAAACAAGAGACTTAATGAAATAGCTAACCTCCTAATAGACTTAACCCGAGCTGTTCATGCATTAGCCTATCAACCTACTAAGGTCGTGCATCACACCCCACAAGCTGCCCAACCTACAAGAGGTTAGAATCTCACTCGACAAGTTTGAGATGAAAGAGTAAGTAAACGAATGAGAAGAAGGATTTACTTGAGAGATATGGATGATGTTGAAAAAGAAGAGTATGAAGAAGAAGAGTGAGTTAGAATACCCCGACCTGCCAACCATGTAAAGCTTCAAATTCTAAGTTTCGATGGGTTTGGAAAGAAAAGTATGAAGAAGAAGAGCAAGTTAAAATACCCCGACCTACTAACCATGTGAAGCTTCAGATTTTGAGTTTCAATGGGTTTGGAAGTGCGGATGATTATTTAGATTAGGAGGAAAAGGTAAAGCGTATTTATGATTATTACCAATATAAAGACTACAAGAAAGTTAGAACTATTATTATTAAATTCTCAAGATATGCCACCATGTGGTGAAAGAATTTTCAGGTCATGAGAAGATGAGAAGGATATCAAAAGGTAAATACTTGGCTGGAGATGAAGAGAATACTCCGAAACAGGTTTGCACCAAATACTTACTTACAAGATACTTTTGCTTAGCTTCAAGAGCTAAGACAAGGAGGCCAAGCACTTGACGAATATATTCAAGAATTCCAAATGCTTATGATTCGCTATGAAGTCGAGGAACCATTAGTGCGAACAACATCTAGATTTATCACTAGATTAAGAAGTGATCTCCGAGATATTGTGGAACTTCAGCAATTTACCACATTAGATGAGGCTATAAGGATAACCTAACAAATAGAAAGACAAAGAAGGAGCCAAATGGCAACCCGACCAACAATGGGCTAACCTGATCAGACAAGCCCACCTGTACTAGGAAGCTACCGAGGCTAACTAAGTACTGAGTTGACCAAAAGAATAGATATCAAGATTGAACAGAAGGGCCGACCTAATGGTGATGTACCGACCCAAACATATGAGAAGAGGTAAGGATTTAGGAGGAAGACGAGTCAAATCAAGTACTTCAAATGTCAGGGGTTTGGGTACATGGCTACTCAGTGTTCGAACCAGCATACTATGATCATCAAAGGAGATGTCTTTAAGCTCGAAGTGAATAGTACTAACAAGGAACCCAAAGAAAAGACCATTTCCAAGAAAAAAAAAACACTTGGAAGAATGAACTAGTGGAGGAAGATGTGTTTGCCAATGTAAGACCCACAATCAAGTATTCAAGGTTCAATTCGTAGAATTTGGGACAATCAAGCAAATTATCCGATCCAACTCAAATTTTACGATGAAGTTTTGATTATTAGTAAAAGTAATTCCGTAAATTTGAATTTAGGGAAATAACTAATAAAATGATTAATTAATATAATATTGAATTTTATGAAAATTGTCTATTATTTATCAAAAACACTTAAAACGAATTTTGATAATTAACGAATTGATAGAAATAAATTATATGTACACTAAATATCATAAAATAACTCAAATATTATTTAGGAGTATTTATTTATATCATATATGTATTTACATGTAGATAAAAATATGTGAAATTACTTAAAATACGCGAAATATGCAAAAATAATGTTAATTAATTAAAGAAAATGCAAGAATAATAAAAAAAATTAAGAAAAATATGGAATTGTCTAGAATTGAGGTATAGCAACTTGGAAATAGAGAAACAAAAGCAACCAATCAAAATTCAACAAATAAAAAATAAAACAAAGATAAGATAAGGTTAAATATCACATCAAATTAATGCATAAAAAATTCCTTAGAGCTCTATAAATAGCCAAAAATTTTTAGAAGCTCATTCGGTCAGTTTGGAGTGTGAGAAAAATAGAGAGAACTGAAAAAGTGAGAGTTATGATTTATTTACAAAAATTACAATAAAATCTTTACAATTAAGGCTTTAGAGGAGAACCAACACCTGACGATAACTTGAGAGTAAATAGCCACCACCACTATACGATGGTGGTAGCACCTAGATTGGTTGACATGTCTATGGCCACCACTAGTAGCTGGAGCCACCAATTCAGGTGAGTCCAATCTTTCTCCCGATTTTTCTTATTTTGTTAAAAATACTAAACATACATAGAAAATTATGAAATTTGGTATTCTAAAGTATAAGAAATTAATGAGTAAGAATATATCATGTTAAAATTGATATTATAATAATAATAGGAATATATATAAATTCTGGTATGAGACTTAATTTAAAGTGTTTACATGAAAATTTTAAAATTTTCTTAACATCGAGAATAAATACAGTAGTTAAATTAGGATAAGAGGTATACCATACAAATTAAAATACTGGTTAGAGGTTAAATATTTTATTTAAGATACTCGAAAATAATGTGATTAATTTTACATTGTGAGTCGAAATAAGTTTCTAAGTTCGCGTATAAAACGGTACTTATAAATCGAATTAGAACCTAAATTAGAAATTGATATGAAAACTGAACCGGAATTTAGCCTAATTCAAGAATAATTGTAAAAAACTTGAAAACCTAGATAATTAAATATATTAAACCTTAAACTAAAGATAACAATAGGCATTATAAGATATAACTAATCTATAGTAATTATGTGAAAAACTGAAACAATATTTGTATTATAGGGATTTTTGGCAATGGCCTATATGAGTCACACCTCTAGTGAGCAAGCGAAAAATCTAGATAAGTTGGGATTTAATACGTTACTATATTTCAGAGTACTAATTTATAGTACTTAGAGGCTTGCAATTGTACTTGATTATACTTATTAGATAGTTGGTTATATGCATATGCTTGTTCTGAGTTGATGATGTGAATTTAGATTACGGTTATAGCTTGTATTTATGTGAATTATTTGAAATAATTGAAAACTTTAAACTGGATTTAACTAAATATTTGACTCATAAATCTAAACTGGACCTACATAGTAATCCATTAAAGGAACATTAGGATTCTTCAGCCAAATACCGACCCTTTCGAAAAGGAAAGCACTGGATAGCATTGTTGATCCATTCTTCATCCTTAGTCGAACTAAGTGACAAGTGAGGAGGTTGCGGTAAGAGTGAAGTCAATGGTTCGAAGGTTGTCGTGGGAGAAGCAGTGTCTCCATTACACAAAACTAAGTTTAGTTGTGAGCTGTTGTATTAATGGAAACTCCTCAACCTGGATTAGAGCAGGTGAAATTTCTCTAATCTCACTATGAGTCAAACAATGTCGTGCAATGGCATTTGCTTGAATATGCATTACACCTAATAATTTCATTAATAACCCTATTTGTATTTGTTGTATGGTTTGAGTCTGCGTCCTAACTTATTGAGCTGTGGTTACTTACATCCCTATAGACATTATAGGTGTTAACGCGAAAGCGACCTATAATTACCTTAAAGCTAACAACTGCTGGATCTTAAGGGAGTGAGGATATAAACTAAAGATCGGATACACTCTCAAGTGTAGATTTATCTTTTAAGTTTTTAGTATTAATTTACGAATTACCCAAGTAGACTATGTTAGGTTGTTAAATCTTGTAAGTATTCTCAGATTATTTTAATGTAAGTATATATTTTTCTTAAGTCCATAAGTAAATAACATATTTAACGAATGAATTGTTTACTTCAAAATGAGCTAGTCATGAATGTTTTGTGTAAATCAGGTCTAAGATGACGGTTGTATGGTTAGCTTCTATCTTAAAATGATTTGCACAGTGAAACTGTTACAACTATGCTGTTTCGAGGCGTAACCATTCTGAATTAGTATCAGAGCGTAGTTCTGGTGAACTCGCTTTGTAAAATAACAATTAAAAGAAATAGATGTTATAGGAGTACATTGAGAGTGGGTACAAATAAGTGGATATTAAAGTATTGTACTATAAATTATAGGATAAGTAGTGACTATAACACTAAACTGAGATAAACGTTAATCGAATTTAACTCTAGTGATAGGATCACATGGAAAATTAGTGGTTAGTTGAAATGATTTAGATAGAATGAAAGAGAATCTCTAATTTAATACAAAACTAAGATGTGAGAACATTGTCAGAATTGGTTAGTTGAGATATGTTAACATTGTGGATGAGATTATTGAAAATTTTTTTGATGGAGTTATGATGTTATTGAGGAGATGTGGTGCAGTGATGAGACATTTTTAGTAAAAACGGGCAAGAGAAACTATACCCTAATAGTATGACCTATATTGGAGATGCTATAAAAACCTAATCTAGGATTAAATCCTATATAGAATAAGGATGTGGTATGTGAGATGATAGTTAGTGACAGCATTGAGGTTTGTCATAATGATAAGGTATACGGAATGATTTCTATTTTTGATTTCCCTATTGAAGTATAAAGTATTAAATCAATAAGCGATGATGATAATTAAATTAGAAGATAAAGGTGGTGAAATTCTTTTAAACGAAGAATCACTATTAATGATTTAAATGATGGATACAATATGGTGGTTATATTTTATCAGGAGTTTAAATTGATCACATGATGAGTTATTCATATAAATGGACATCCTACTAATCTTTTAACAGATAAAGTTGTGCTCCTTCACAAATGTGAATTCTTTGGATATGTACATATGTTGTAATATATTATATACTTATTATTAAGGTGTAAAAGGGATCGGATGTGTTTTAGGTAACTAATATTGGAAGTTCTTTGTATATGTAAAAATGGTGGTGGAACTATAATATGAGATTACAATCAGGTTATGAATCCCTTAGTCCTTAATGAGTAATGAATTAAAGGCTTATATTTTAGAGATTATAAGCAAGTGCAAGTAAAGCAAAATAAGTGTAAAAAGGTTAGTAGGATCTTCACGATTGCGTTGAAGCAAAAGGAATTATATCATTATGTGGTCCTTATATTTGATTATAGGAGATAGATGGTTATTAAATGGTACATAAAAAATGAAGTAAGATTATTAGGTAAACTATAATTGAATATATATCTAAGCGCCCTAAAATAATAGTAGGATGAGTGACAAATGACAGTGGAAATGGAATTAAGACAAAAAGTTTAGAGAGGATCAGGACTTTTAATCACAAGTTTCCTTACTATTTCAAGATTAATTTAGATAAAAACATAACTCACTAAGAAATGAAGTTCATAAGATGGTTATCCATTGGTATATTTATTATGATGAGATGATAAGGATGGTTTATCAAATATAGTTATTTAAGGATTCAAGCTTAAAGGAACCAGAAGATAAGTAGTAGTTTTGGCGAAAGACTCTCACTCGATCTTAATTAAATAATAAAAATTCTAAACAAAAGGGATTGTTTGACAACCATACGAATGAATACAATTATGGTCTAATAAATACAAAAGGATGAAATGCAAGTACGATAAGGATATTGAAGTGTTCACCCCCTACAAGTTAGAAACTAGTAAATGGGAAGATATTTAAGATGATTGGGATTTATCATTACTTGTCAATCTAGAATTTATATTGGAGGAAGAATATTAATTTAACAAGTTGTAAGTTATGATTAAAGTGAAATTTAGAAGAGAAGTTACAAATAGTAGATAATGGGAAGTATGTTGATAGTTACAAGTGAAAGATCGAGGAAAGTATTAATAAGTATTGGATCTACTAGTAATATATGCATATTTAGATGTATTTTTGAAGATTAGCTTGTAGATATTTGAACTTTATGGTTAAGTTAATCAAGAACCGAACATATAGTGGAGGTTTTGTATTTGACGTTGAAAATGAGATATTAGGAGTTAAAAGAATGATTATGTTTTTCTAGAATCACATCATATTTGAAATGTTACCAATTTAGTAATAAGTTGAAGAAAGCTTCTGTATCACAATATGATAGGGATATTATGAATCCTTAACGATATCTCTTAGTTTAGCAATTTGTAAACCATATTCCCAGAATTTAGAGAAATGTATGCATGCCAATTGTATATGAAGAAACTCATTGTGATAACTATCAATAGTATTTTGATAGACAAAGTATATGTGGATAACATTACTAAAGTTAAGTGATCATAAGTAGTATGCCAAAATTGAAGAAACATAACTGTCAAAAGAGATAATACTTCTTTCATTAAACAAGTTATATATAGAAAGGGAATTTCTATGGACATTGAAAATGTTGAATTGGTGATTGAAAAAAAATCCATTAAAGTAATTTGATATACAACAAAGGTATCGAACAACAATATACTTCATATGAGCAGTTGTAATAGGTACTCCAACAGAGGAATGGCAAATTCGAGATTGCCAATTCGTTGTTGTTGGGTCTCATGTCATGTTAACCCCGTCAATATAATCTGTCATGTTGCATTTTATTAAGTAATAAGTTCTTATCAATACTGTCTCTCTTATTGAATACGTCAGTCAAGAGTCATATTCATTCTTGTCAAGTCAAGTTGAGTCGAATACAGTTAATATACAATGTCAACTATCTCATTTGAATTCGAGATGGAGGAAAGTCAAGATTTACCAATTTTGCTTCGTTGATCCTATGCTAAGTTATATGAAGAATAAATGAGAAGCTATGATAGTAGTATAGTTATTGTGAGTAGAAGATTATGGATAAGAGGAAAGGTAGTGATATAAGGTAAACTTAGAACCACCGAGGACCATAGGTAAAACCTAGGAATCAATCAAATAAGGAATAAATGGCAGATAAACCAATAAGAAAACTTGTAAGATTATAAAGCTAAGTCATAAGAGAGCATAATATAACTAGAGGACTACAGTGATGAAATAAGACCTGATTGATACTAAAGTATGGAATGCAAAAGAAGACAAATTAAGAGATCAAGCAAAGGTTCAAATAGAGAAGGAGTGAGAACTTAATCAGAAGATGATTCAGAAGCTTCATTAGAAGATGGCTCAGTAGAATGGAAGATGAGTTTTAAAGTTATGAAGTAACTCATAAAAATACTAGATAATCAGGTTCAGAAGTTAAAGAAGCTGAGACATGAAATAGGTAAAGGTCTAATGGGACGAAGGTCTAGACTTAGAAGTTGTAGTAGAACTTAATGTAATATAAACGAAGCATTACTTGTAATTCCTTCGATTTTTTAAAATAGATGAAAATATAAGCTATCAATCTTCGTAAAGTGAGTAATACACAAATATACAGTAATTTCGAGAATGAAACTATTGTAAGGGGGGTGGAAAGGTAAGACCCACAATCAGGTATTCAGGATTTGGTTCGTAAAATTTGGGACGATCGAGCAAATTGTTTGATCCAGCCTAAATTTTACAATGAAGTTAGGATTATTAGGATCGAGCAAATTATGTATTTTTCTTAAATCTACAAGTAAATAACATAATTAACAAATGAACTGTTTACTTCAAAGCGGATTAGTCGTGAACGCCTTGTGTGAATCAAGTCCAAGATAGCGGCTGTATGGTTAGCTTCTATCTTAGAATTGTTTGTACGGCAAAACTGTTACGACTTCGCCGCTTCGAGATGACTTAGAACAGTTCATCTTAGTTGTCCAACATACAATGAGTTTAGAACCCTTACATGAGGAGGAGTAGAGAGAGAACTTGTTCTATATCACATGCAAGGTGAATGATCAGTTATGTACACTCATTGTAGATAGTGGTAGCTACACAATGTGGCATCAACCGATCTGATCAAGAAGTTAAAGTTGCCAACTATAGTACATCCGAAGCAGTATAAGTTGTATTGGATGAACAAAAGAGAGGCACTACATGTCACTCAGTAAGTACTACTGACAATTTCTATTGGGAATTATTTCAACGAGATCCTTTGTGACGTACTACCCATGTGCACTTCATACGTGGTGCTTAGTCAACCCTGGCTCTTTGACCGAAAGGTTATGAATGATGGATTTTGAAACACTTATGTGTTCAAGAAGGATGGAAGGAAGGTTACTTTGAATCCAATGATGCGGAGTTAAGTTAGCAAATTATCGGCTAAACTTACTTGAGGGCCTAAGAAGGCTTTAATACTAAGCACAAATGAGCTTCGAGAAGTTATAAAGGTTGATACACCGACTTTCATGTTGGTTAGGAGGCTACTAAAGTTGAAAGAGCGGATTAAACTACCTGTTAAGGTGAAGGGGTTATTGGACGAACATGCCAACCTGTTTCCAAAACAGTTGTTGAAAGGTTTGCCACCATTCAGAGGCATTGCGCACTGCATTGACTTGATACCCGACATTACTTTGTTAAATAAACCAACTTATCAGAAGAGTCTCGAACAAGTTGCTAAACTCCAAAGACAAGTTGATGAACTACTAGAGAAAGGGTATGTAAGGGAGAGCCTCAGTCCCTGTGCTATTTTGATACCCCTAGTGCCCAAAAAGGATGGTACCTAGGGAATGTATGTTGATAGCCAAGCTATGAACAAGATCATAATTAAATACTGGTATCCGATCCTTAGGTTGGATGACATATTAGACAAACTTAGTGGAGCTAAGGTCTTCAACAAGATTGATCTGAAGTCTGGTTACTATCAAATTCGAATGAGGTCAGGAGATGAGAGGAAAACTACATTTAAAACTTAGTACAGACTCTACGAGTGGATGGTAATGCCTTTTGGCTTTTCAAATGTCCCGAATACTTTCATGTAACTGATTAACCATGTGATAAAGAAATTTGGTCGAGAAGTGTATTATGGTATACTTTGACAACATCCTAGTATATAGCACTGACATGCCAAGTCACTATGAGCATCTCCATGCCGTATTATATGTGCTCCAAGCCGAGAGATTATTCGGTAATTTGAAGAAGTGTTGCTTCTGTTAAGAGGAAGTGGTATTTGTAGGTTATATAGTAAGTGGAAGAGGCTTGCAAGCAGATATTGAGAAGATCCGAACAATTGTCAAGTAGCCGAATCCGACCATGTATGACGAGGTGAGAAGTTTTCATGGACTAGTATACTTTTATAGAAGGTTTATCAGGACTTTCAGTGCCATAGCTACAGCCCTTACCAAACTAATGAAGAGGAACATCGAATTTAAATAGGGAGAAAAAGAGGAAAAAAGTTTTGCCGAGGTGAAAACAAGATTAACTTCCTCACCCGTATTGATTTTACCTGACTTTGAGAAGATATGTGAGTTGGAATGTGATCCGTCAGGCGTTGGTATAAGTGCCGTCTTAATGCAAGAAAGCCAACCAATTGCCTACCATAGCAAGAAGCTCAAAGGACCTTGGCTGAACTACTTCATATACGATAAAGAACTCTTAACCCTTATCCAAGCACTCTAAGTATGGAAACATTATCCATTATCGAGAGAGCTTGTCATCTATAACAATCATAAGTCCTTAAGGTATCTCTAAAGTCAAACTAAATTGTCAAAGCAACAAGCAAGGTAGAGTGAATTCTTTGAAGGATACAACTTTATGGTTAAATATAAACAAGGCAAGAGTAACGTAATAGCAAATGCCCTTTCAAGAACATATGCGCTTTTGACCAAACTGTAGACCAAGTTATTTGGGTTTACAAGTATCAAAGAGAAGTATTCTTAAGATCTACACGTCATATCCATACTTGGGCATTGTGCCGATGGAAGAGCAGTTGATGATTATCATATGGAAGATGGTTACTTATTCCGAAGTGGAAAGTTATGCGTGCTGACCTATTCTATAAGGGAGTTACTTATTAGCGAAGCCCACAGTAGAAGACTCTCTGAACATTTTGGGGAAAGAAGAACATATGAGCTACTGAGTGGATGATTCCTTTAGCCGAGAATGAGGCGAGACATGCATCGAATTATTGAAGGCTATGCTGTATGCAAGAGGGTTAAATGCCGAGTTGTATAAGAAAGCAATGCCTTTGCTTTACAAGAAAGCAATGCCCTTTGCTTGTCCCAACCAGACCTTGGACTAAATTGAGCATAGACTTTGTCCTCAAGTTACCGAGAACTACCCAAGGTAAAGATTCCGTAATAATCATCATAGACAAATTTAGTAAGATGGCACACTTTTGTACCAAAAAGTGTAATCTCAAACAGGGATCTAAAGTTCTTAAACCATTTCTAGAGAACCCTATGGTGTTGAATTAAGACTAAATTACTATACAACACTTCTTATCACCCTTAAACTAATGGCCAAATAAAGGTAGTCAATCGTACTTTAGGATCACTGCTCCAAGTTGCAGTTAGTAAGAACTTGGCCGATTGGGACATCTATTTGTCCATAATAGAATTCGCTTACAACAGTACAGTGAATGACACCACCAAGTAGATCCCCTTTGAAGTTGTCTATGGCTTTGATCCTAAGCTACCCCTTGATCACACCCTTATACCTATATCTGAGTAAGAAGACCCTAACACGAGAGCCCAACTAGAGTCCCTACAACAGATATACGATAAAGTTATTCAGTAACTCGAGTAAGCTGCTAAGAAAATGCGAGAAAAGGCTAAGGTGAGGAAGTTAATACAATTTTAGTTTGAAGACCTCGTATGCCTATATGTAAGTAAGGAAAGGTTCTTGAGCAAGAAGAAGAACAAGCTGACTTCCCAAGCTAAAGGCCCTTTTAGAATCCTCTAGAAAATCAACGATAATGCCTATAGATTGTAACTACCCAAAGATTATGGGGTCTCGGATACTTTCAACATTATCGACCTTAATCCTTATCACCCTAAAGAAGAATTAAACAAAAACCAACTAGATTTGATCCCAAATCCAAATCAACCAAGAGAAAATGGTAGGAATTAGACTACTAAACCTTTAACCCGCAGTCAAGCCCAAAGTCTTGAAGAACTAACAAGACGAATTCTCTTACTCCAACCAACTCTTGCCAAGACCGAGTCAATCTATTCTATCGACCAATTCCTTATGCCAAGCCGAGTAACTACAAATCTCTTGGAGATTATGTGCCAACTGGATGAATGCTCTGCTTGTAGCCTGCCCTATCATACACCACTGATTAGTCATAACTAGGCCGACCCCAAGCTTAACAACATTGGTACTGAGAGGAAGAGAGATCCAACACATGGCTGTAGCCACTCCTTTTTAGATGAGCCCAAATCTTGTTGGCACCTTTGCTCAACACCACGGCTTGACTACCCATCCTAATCATATTGTTTTGTCTATATCTTCTAAGGGCGTCACCAATATATTACTACCACTTATCTATGCCCACTTAGAGAATCTGCTACACTCAATCATTACTTTTCCTTAAATATTCATTTTTACCCTTTATATTCTTGTACATTACTTTTTTAAGGCATTACCCTTTTTTTCTTTTCCATCTTTAAGCAAGTTACCCTAGTTTCTCAAGTATAAATACCCACTATACATGTAGTCACAATTTATTACTACACCTAATGTCATCAATATACTGAATATTCCCCTTTGTGAACATTGCTTTTGTTAACTTGTTTACTCCTTCACTCTTATCCTAACCCTTGAGCAAGGTTAAGTGGCAAGTAACCTTACCGGATTATCTTGTGTGTCATATCGAGTTGTGTCATGAGTTTTCAGAAGTTCCTTGGTATGTCATATCCTAAGAGCTGTTCATGGATTTGCTTATTGTACTTTTACCACTTTTCATACGATTCCATCACCTTCTTCAAGCTTTCAACAAGCTTAAACCCACCCCAGCAATCAGTCTTGTTTATCTTTGGTTATGATCTACACTAAAGAGAGTAGAAGAAAAATCAAGAAACTGAAATGAAGAGAGGGTTACCTACTATGGAAAATGCTATGACAGGAAGTAGTTCAGATTACATCTCCTTGGCATCATTATCTTCGACTAACTACGCTCCTTATCCTTCACAATCAATGTCAATCCCCACCAACTTAAAACCAAATACTATCTAAACAGTTTTACCCAATAAAGAACCTGAACCAGGAAAACACACACCATCACCTGAACATGTAAACCATTCAATAACCCTTCAACATATGACCTTATCCCCAACCCACATACTACCGTACTTGTCGAACCTGGTATTGTTTCATAAAAACCTAACCTCACTTTATAGACGACATCAGAGCAACATCCAACTCCTTTTGGTTCTCTTCAATACACACCTATTTAACATAATAATGTTACCAGGAGGCCAAAACATTCCGAAAGTTCACCAAATTACATAGCAAAACTTCCATCTGATGATGAGAAAAAGGCACAAGATAATAAGAATCCAAAGTCAAAAGGAAATATCAATTTTGCACTAGTGCCCTCTCCTATGAAGTGTGCTTTTTAGGGGGTTGAAGCTCAAGAGAAGAAGAGAAGAGGAGGGGGTGTTGCCTTGTAAGAAACTCCGCTTTGAAGATATGGCAGTAGAATCGAATGTTAGTGGAAAGTTCAATGTTGGTATGGGAAGTAGCAAAAAATCTAATCAAAAATGAGGAAGAAGAAGTAAGAAACCTTAGAAGATGGTGTTAATAGAAAATGAAGAAAAAAATCAAAAATCTCTTATCAAGGTGATGATAATTGAAGGTGATATTACCGATTTTATAGGTGGTGGTGGTTGGCCCTCAATAGCCATAAGGTCGCCATGAAAATATTCAGCTAGAATTGTCAAGAACTTGGTTCATCCTTAACAATTCAAAATTTAAGTAGACTTGTGAATAAAACTAAGTCGAATATTGTGTTAATTAATGGAAACGAAAAATAAAAGTGCTTTTGTTGATAAGGTGAGAAGGAGATTGCATTTTGATGATATCTTCATGGTGGATCCAGTTGGTAGAGTAGCAAGTTTGGCTTTCTAGTGGTCAGGCAATGTGCAAATTAAGATATTAGAGGTGCATTAACGTGTCATCACTACTAAAGTACGTAGTCTATCAACTAAAGATTGCTTTATCAATTAGGTATATTCACCATCAGAGTACAACCTTAAGAAAGAGTTGTGAGATGAATTGGTCCAATGGGCTAAGGTGATTGAGGGGCCTTGGATGTATGTAGGGGATTTTAATGAGATACTCCATGATCACAAGAAATGTGGTGGAAGAGAAAGGAGTTGAAGACAAATAAAGGGTTTCTAAGATATGGTTTCCCAAGCCGAAATTGTAGATGTAGGATTTGTTGGGCAACAATTCACATGGATAAATAAAAGATGCGATAATGTGTTAATAAAAGAAAGAATAAATCGTGCTTTTGTTTCTAATGGACGATTAAATTGTTTGCCTCACACAAAAGTGTATCACTCTCCAGCTATGAGATCGGACCATGCGATGCTTATTATATCACTAAAATCCCAACGAAATAGAAGAACTAAGTCTTTCAAATTTGAAAATTTTTAGTGTGCCATAAACGATTGTAAAGAAGTTATTAGTAGGGGTTGGGAGTGGCAGGCAAACTCTAATCATCTAAATGTTATGGTAAAGAAATTACAGATGTGTAAGGAGTTGTTAACAAGCTAGAGTAAAGAAAAAGTGCCTAAAAATTAAAGAATCCTTGGTCGGTTGATGAAGAAGCTAGAGGAACAATAGAATATCATGCATTACAATAGAGATGAAGAGGATTTGATTGTGAAAGAGCTTGAAGAAGTGTGGTCTAGAGAGGAAGAATATTAGCACCAAAGAGCAAGAGTGAATTAGATTAATTGTAGAGATCACAATACTGCATTCTTTCATTAAGTTGCTAAAAATAGAAGAACGAAAAATTATGTTTCGGCTTTGAAGAATGATCGGGGGTGCTAAATAGAGAATAATGAGGAAATAGCAGCAGCTTTCATGCAATTTTACACAAATCTTTACAAGAGTAGGTAGAATAAAGCTATGAATAAAGTTCTCAATTGGATCTAACCTGAGCTTTTAGTTGAAGATAATTTGATTCTGCATACGGATGTAACTGAGCTAAAAGTGAAAGAAGCTGTGTTTATGACAGGACTTATGAAGGCACCCGGTCCTGATGATTTTCCAAGTATCTTCTATCAACATTATCAAAGATTCTATTATAAGGGCAGTCCAAAAATTCTTCCAAAAAAGGAACTTTTCTTATCTCCCTCAACTCTACTAATCTTATTCTTATTCCTAAAGTCCCTCACCTAGAGTCGGTTAGCCAATTTAGACCCATTAGTTTGTGTAACTTTTCCTATAAAATCATCTCAAAAATTATAGTTAATAGGCTTAAACCTTTTTTGTGTAAACTCATTTCAAAAAATTAAAGCACATTTATTTCAAGAAAGTTGATTTAGGATAACATCTTAGTTGCTCATGAACTTTTCCACCATTTGAGAAATAAGAAAACAAGAACGTCTTTTAGTTGTGCTTTGAAATTAGACATGAATAAGGCATACGACTGGGTTAAGTGAGATTTTTTAGAGAATGTCTTGTTGAGAATGTAGATGAGTAGTAAATGTGTAGGCTAGATTATGTTCTATGTGCGATCCGTACACTACAATGTGTTGGTTAATGGCTAGGTAGTAGGCAAAGTGAGTCCCTCTAAGGGTTTGAGGCAAGGAGATCCACTCTCTCCCTACTTATTCATCATCATTACTGATGTCCTATCTAAGAGTTTGATTAAAGGAGTAGAAGAGGGTGTGTTAAAGGGGATTAAGCCTAAACCTACATGTCCAATGATTACTCACTTGCTATTCGCTGACGACTCATTGTTTTTTATGGATATTTCTGAACGCAATGTTGCTGTGTTTAGAGAATTACTTGTTATGTATTGTGCCGCTTCAAGTCAAGGGATTAACTATGTCTTGTCTATTTTTTAGTTCTAACACATCTCCAAATGATAGAAACAAAGCAGTTGAGTGGTTGGGAGTCAAAGAAGCCATGAATCCAGGTAAGTATTTAGGTTTTCCCCAATTTGGGGAAGATCTAAGACCAAGCCTTTAAAATCTGTAAGAGGCAAAGTTAAAGGCAAACTAAAGTGTTGGAAAAATAGACTTTTGAGTGAAGTAAGGATGGAGACTTTGATAAAAGCAATTGCTTTTGCTATCCCCACATATTCAATGGCATGCTTTAAATTTCTGACTAGATGGTGTCAAGTTGTTAATAGGAAGATGGCAAATTTTTTTCTAGGGACAGCTTAAAGAGGAACAAAAAATTCATTGAATGAGTTAACAGCAACTTACTAAGCCTAAAGAACTTGGTAGCTTGGGGTTGAAGGTTACAAACATTTAATATTCCACTTCTCACAAAATTAGCAACAAAAGTTCAGAAGATGGGATGTGGAAGTCCTAAAGGAGCTTTACTTCCCTAATGTTGATTTCCAATGTGCTAAGAAGGGTAGTCAAGCATCATAGGGGCAGTCTAGTATATTAGAAGGAAGAAACATTCTATTTGACGGTAGGATGAGGAAAGTAAGGGATGGGAAGTCTATTGAGATTTGGAATGAGAGATGGATACCTGAATTTGAGAACTTTAAGTTAAAGCATAGGAAAGGAATTCAAGAAGCACATTAGAAGGTTGATATGTTAATAGACAATGATGTGCATGGCCGGAATTTAAACAACATTCAGTAGCACATTACTAGAGAGGATCAGGAAGCCATTAAAAAATTTTACTTACCTTCTTTAAGGGGCAATGATGAGTTGATTTAGCCGTTCTCAAGAGAAGGGTGGTGCACTACAAAGTCCATGTATTTCTACCTATTGAAAAAACAGCCAATGAGGACCCTAAGAAGACCTTTGCCTTCGTCACTTCCTTCCAAAAAGACATGGCGCATAAATGCACTATCAATACTTTAGTACATAATCTATCAACTGAAGATTTCTTTATCAATTAGGTATATTCACCATCAGAGTACAATCTTAAAAAAGAGTTGTGGGATGAATTAGAATGGGTTAAGGTGATTGAGGAGCCTTAGATGTATGTAGGGGATTTTAATGAGATACTTTATGATCACAAGAAATGTGGTGGAAGAGAAAGGAGTTGAAGATAAATAAAGGATTTCCAAGATATGGTTTCCTAAGCCGAAATTATGGATATGGGATTTGCCGAGCAACAATTCACGTGGATAAATAAAAGATATGATGGTGTGTTAATAAAAGAAAGAATAGACCATGCTTTTGTTTCTAATGGATGGTTAAATTTTTTGCCTCACACAAAAGTATATCACTCTCCAACTATAGGATCAGACCATGCGATGCTTATTATATCACTAGAATCCCAAAGAAATAGAAGAACTAAGTCTTTCAAATTTGAAAATTTTTGGCATGCCATAGATGGTTGTAAAGAAGTTATTAGTAGGGGCTAGGAGTGGTTAGCGAATTCTAATCGTCTAAATGCTTTGGCAAATAAATCACAGATGTATGAGGAGTTGTTAACAAGCTGGAATAAAGAAAAAGTCCCTAATAATAAAAGAATCCTTGATCAATTGATGAAGAAGTTAGAGGAGCAGCAAAATATCACACATCACAATAGAGATGAAGAGGATTTGATTTTGAAAGTGCTTGAAGAAGTGTGGTCTAAAGAGGAAGAATATGGCATGAAAGAGCAAGAGTGAATTGGATTAATTGTGGGGATCGCAATACTACATTCTTTCATCAAGTTGCTAAAAATAGAGGAAGGAAAAATTCTATTTCGGCTTTGAAGAATGATCAAGGGAGCTAGATAGAGGATAGTGAGGAAATAACAGCAGCTTTCATGCAATTTTACACAAATCTTTACAAGAGTTAGCAGAATAGAGCCATGAATGAAGTTCTTGATTAGATCCAACCTAAGTTTTCAGTTGAAGATAATTTGATTCTAGATGGGGATGTAATTGAGCTAGAAGTGAAAGAAGTAATATTTATGATAGGAGCTTTGAAGGCACCCAATCCTAACGGTTTTCTAGGTATCTTCTATCAACATTATTGGGACATTATTGGACATTAGGGCTTTAGGATTTACTATAAATAGCCAAATCTTGTAAGCGGTTAGATCATTATCTTTTCATGATAAGAATTAAGAGAATATTTTCAAAGAGCATTGTCTCTATTATAAGCTTATTAAGTTGTACTTGATTATTAAGTGTTATTTGCTCTTTAATCCTTATTGTGTTCTTATTAATGCTCTCCGTACGATTGTGATGAACCCTTTCATTAAGCGAGTTGGTGAGTCATATCTAACCCTCACTTGAAACCCTGAGCCTTGGTTTAGTTTTCATGAGTCATATCGAAACCCATTTCGAGCTCAACTCCTGATTGTGTTTGTGTTTGTGTTTTGGTGCATGATATCCATCCACATCCGCATTCACATTCAAACCCTCATTCCACTTGCTACTTCCTCACTCTAATTGAACGTCAAATTCCCACTTTTGTAGTTCATGTCTACTGCGTATTCTGTATCGTATCACGGTAGGATGTGAAAAGTGAGGGATGGGAAGTCTATTGAGATATGGAATGAGAGATGGATACTTGAAATTAAGAACTTTAAGCTAAAGCATAGGGAAGGAATTCAAGATGTACATTAGAAGGTTGACATGCTAATAAACAGTGATGTGCATGGTTAAAATTTAAACAGCATTCAGCAACACATTACTAGGGAGGAATAGGAAGCCACTAAAAAAAATTTACTTACCTTCTTCAAGGGGCTGTGATGAGCTAATTTGGCCAATCTCAAGGGAGGGCTTATGCATTGCAAAGTCCATGTATTTCTACTTGTTAACAAAAGAGCTGATGAGGACCTTAAGAAAACCTTTGCCTTCGTCACTTCCTTCCAAAAAGACATGGCAATTTCTTTGGAACTTAGATGTACAACCTAAAGTTAGACACTTTTTATTGAGGACTTTCACAAATACTCTACTTGTAATAAAGGAATTATTTAAGAGAAGAAGTATGCAAGATCCACTTTGTCTATTTTGTAAGGACATATAAATGGTTAAACATGCCCTTGTATTGTGCCCTTAGACTGAAGCTGTATGATTTGGAGCTATAAGATTTAAGTTCTCCAAGGATGAAATGAGTAGTCTTTGGCATTGGTTCGAAAAACAAGTGGATGTTGCAGCTAGATCTAGTTTTTCTAAGTGTCAGACGAGTTATTGTATGGCATGCGTAGCTTGGGGTTTCTGGAAGAAGAGATTTGCTGCGTTATATGATAGTACGGAATGAGATCCAGTTTGTATGATAAGAAGAATCAATAGATGCAAAGAGGAAAGGAAGAAATTAAGACAGAAAGATGATAGAAGGGTACCAATACACTCTCAATCGCAATCTAGGGTTTGGAAAGCTCCCAATTTTAGGGTGATTAAAATTAATGTTGATGGTGCTTTTTTACATAGGGAATGAGCCAGTGTTGTGTCTGGTGTAATACAGGACATGCATGGGAGAGTTATAGATGGATTTTCTAAATGGGTTGAGGCTAATAATGCAGAACAAGTGGAAGCCTTAACGATTGTGGAAGCCATTTGGCTTACTAGAAGTAAAGGTCGGGCTAATGTGATTATAAAATCAAATGCAGATAATGAAGTGAATGGAATTAACAATAGTCTAAAGACAACAAATTGTACTTCCGAGGATATTATTCGTGACATCAAATTGGGGCTGCTGACACTTAGGAATGTTAAAGTTGTATCCATTTATAGACGTATTAATTCTATAGGGTAACTATTAATTTAGAAGATAAATGTGTCAATTGGATTAGTGGATCAACACCCTATTTGCTCTTTGTTAGCTACTGTATCTCGATTGTTTAGCTATTAATTGTGCAGATCACTTGTACTCCGACCATGACATTGATTTTATATGAATTGAAAGTTAATGTTTTGTTAAAAAAAAAAAAAAAAAAGAAACACTATTAAGACCCAAATGGAGACGTCAAATGTAAATATGACAAAATTGTGAACATCAAACATATTGCCTTGTTTCTTGTGAATATAGGAAAGTAAGAGTATGAAACTCTAGATTTAAATCAAAAGGAATAATTACATTGAAAATCAAGATTTATGTGCAAAAATATTACATATATATCCAGCCACTGAAATAAGTTGTAAATGCTACATCAACCCATCCTAAGAAGTCCTTGACGTTACAGTTTGCATAGAATCAACACTGGCTTTCGAGTAATTTAATTTAATTACAACATTGTGAATTCGAGTAAGGTAATTTAATTACAACATTATTAATATGGCGAATCATATAGACCGGTTCATGTTATGTTGATAACCTATTTGCATCAATACTTGCACTGTCTTTTTTACTTGCATCTGAACATATTACAAACTGCTTTGTAATTCCCCTTAGTTCAAATAATCATCATACACGTTGCATACATACTTATTGTATTCACATATCATCAGTATGTCTTAGTTTTTAAAGGTGATGAGCAAAATTCGTACACAACAACCTAGGTTTGCTTCTAATTTTTAGGAATAAATTCACCGCGGGAGTCCATATTTACACTTATCCACAATTTAGATCTAAAATGTTTTATATAATTTAGTACCTGTAAATTCGATTTGTTACAATTTAGTAAAAATTTAGATGTTATATTATTAACAAAATTGCTAAGGTTGTTATAATTTAATAATATGAATACTGATTTCTTAACTAGTGAATTAAGTTCAATTCTTTCTCTCGAAGTTGTAATGTAGTTGGCGAAAAAAAAAAATTCTTTACAAAATCATAAGTACAAATATTGAATTGCAACCATATTAAAAGTATAAACGTTAAATTGTAATAAGATAAGAATTTAGACGCTAAATTACAGGAAATTGAATACACAAACACTTGCAGCGCATTTATGCCGAATTGTAGATCATGAATACACATCATCATATAATTAAATATCTATTTGATAACTGCATGGAGAAAATTATTTGCTCATTGAAGAGAAGCTGATAGATAAAAGAAGGCAAATGGGGAAATATGCAAAATTACAGAAACGTAACTTTATTATAACAGCCAAAAGCATACCCCATCCCATCTGTCCTTGAACAAGGACATACAAGCATAATGTGATCACGTTTCCTAATCCATATGTCATGGGATGTACTAGGACACTGTAACCACCTAGTCTAATAACAGTACTAGTAACTTCATACTCTAGAAACAGACCAAATATGACACATTTGACACCTACGTATGGAACATAAATCCCAGGATGATCTTCATCTACAGCTGCAAAAATGGTGGATCGTATGATATAGCATTAGACAATTGGGAATTTTTTTCCTTCATATCCACCTGATTTTTGCAGCCTGATTTTGGTCCCTTCTTATTATTACAGACATGATTTAAATTTTAACTTGGTAGCTAAAGCATCAACACAACAAACATTTGGTCCCCACTTCAAGTGGTCTGGTGTCGTCACTCCTCGGTTTTCTTCTCATCAGCAGCAGCTGGCAGAGCTTGTTCAGCTTCCTGGAATTTCTCCTCCTCTTCCTCCTTGGCAGCCTTGGGCTCCGCTTCGGCTTCCGCGTCAGGGTCGGGTTCTTGTGCAACCGGTTTATCCTCAGCCTTCTCTTCCTTTTCCTCAACAACTGTCTCAGGCTCAGGAGCTACTTTGGCTGTCTCAACAACTTCGGCTTCAGCCTCAGCAACTGCAGGTTTTGTTTCCTGCTCTTTCTTCACCTCTTCGGTTTGAGTTTCGGGTTGGGGTTCGGGTACGGGTGGGGATTCAACGGCAGCAGGTGGTGCTTCTTCAGTCACTTTTTCTGCTTCCTTTTTTGCTTCCTCCTCTGCCTTTTTTGGCTCTTCTTCAGTTGCTGTTGGCTCTGTCACAACTTCCTCCTTGACAGCTTCTGCTACTGCTTCCTCAGGCTTCTTCTCCTCAGGAAGCGCTGTCTTTGCTGTTACTACCTATTTTGCTCATCAAGCATATTATTTAAATCAGTATGTAGCAAAAAGAGGGGGAAAAAAGGATAAATTAAATTTAATTGAGGAAATTCCCTTCAAAGCTCCTGGACTATCATGACGACGAATTTTATGATAAATCAGATAACATGCACCCGTTATACGTACGCTTAAAACCAAAAAGTTCCTGTAATATGAAAAAATTTGCTATAAAAAATTGTACCAACTAATTTTACAACTCCATACATAATTATTTTATATCTTAGATTCGACCAAACGAAAAACTATACTATTAAAAAATATATATATATAAAAATCGGTGAATTAATTACAAGTAATTGCACCACAACAACAAAAGATCCATTGGGTATTAAAATCCACCTCTATGTATGAAGGATAGATAGTTAGTGGTTTTTTTTTTTTTTTTTGGAAACATCCATATTTTTTAAGCACTACAGCATATAAAAAATTTGTTAGTAATTATCCATCCCTTATCCGTTCACACGAGATGTTGCGATACCAATAAATGTTTTCTTGCACAAGATCATACTTGTACAGTATTAGTACCACTAAATAAAGAATTTAATTGCTATCTGAATATTTTTTTTATACAAGGAAGTTGTAGTGATGATCTTATTTTGATTACCTCGGCTGTGGCCATTGGACAAACTAGGAATTGAAGTGAAACTGTAATAAAATGCTAAAAGGTACAAAGAAAATTTTTTAAGACAAGCAAAACTTGTCAGTAATTGAGGAATTGAGAAGAACCAAAAGAAAGGGGAGAGAGAGTGATGGGTGAATGCTTTGAGAGTGTGTGATGGGAGAGAGTGGTGGATTAGAGGAGGTTTTTATAGAGGTGCGAGAGCTCAAAATTTGATAGAGAGATGGTGGGTGCACTCAATAAGAATCTTGGGATTTGACACCTCATTCACTGGTTTCCAAGGTAATAAGCACGTTATGTAATAATGTCGATAAAAAGCCTGGCAGATAAGGTTAGATTAATATTATACGGGTATTATTAATGGGTAGCTTTAGAATACATGTTAAAATTCTTATAAAATAACTTCTTATTTGCTTTTGACTATTACTTACATATTTTATGAAAAATAATTTATCCGTACGGTATAGGTATATTTTTTATATTCCTTGATTTTGCCTCTTATGTATCAACATTTATGCTCTTGATCTTTAAAAATAAAATTGATCCTCTAAATTATTTTTGAGTTATAAATCAAAAATAAAGATTATCTAAATTTTTTAAATATTTAATAATATTGTAATGACATCATCTTTCAAATAATCTCCACCTATAATTATGCACATGGATGCATCTAGGAGACATGATCTAAATCCTTTAGAAGTAGTTCAAAAGCACATTTTTTAAATACTTCGAAGTTGTAAACAGTCAATTTTACAAATATATACTATGGTACATGAAATAAATATATAAGATCATGTGTATATAATTTACCGGATACTTATATCCAACATCTTTATAAATGTTGATCATTAACATTTGTTAACAATTTCATTATATATCATTTTTATTTATTTATTTATTTTCAACAACATTACATAATATAACTTGAAAGAGGGAGAATTTAAATCCAATTTATTTTATTAAGAGATTGATATTTATACTACTAGATTATATGATTATTTTATGTTCTTTTATAATTTTTACGTGTAATTTTCAATCTCTTGTTTGGTGTGACCCAAAGCATACGTGTAATTTTGAATCTCTTGATTGGTGTGACCCAAAGCAATGAAGGTTTATTTTGAAATTCATATAAAATTATAAACCCATGGTCTGCTTTTGGAGCTGTGTCCCGGTGCTTTGTGCGGTCAGGTAAGTAGGTGACTCATTGATGGTATCATCCACTCATGGCGTTCATGGTTTCCCAATCCTTTTGCTTTCCTTTTTCCTTCTGGATTTAACCCTCTAGCTAGTGACTTCCCACCAATCAGTCCATTTTCTCTGTTTTTGGTCTAATGCATTATTGTTTTATTATAGAATACAATATACATTATATATAAAGCAACATATATCATATTATTTTATGTGGAAAAAAATTGCATGAGAGAAGACAAACTTTTGTATCCAAATGAAGAAAGATTAAAATAGTATAATGACGAGATGAATGTTATCAAAAGCGAAGAAAATAAGAGATGTGCGTTATATGTCATGGTGTGACATGCTATGTACCCATGTATATGTTCATGTGGCGTAACCATATTAGGGATATCTAATGAAGCTATGAGAGCATTCTATCTAAAAATATCAGCTATTAATACCATTTCAGTAATATGTTTCTCTTACCTGTACGAATAAAAAATATTTCGTTCTATATTTTAATTTGAACTTGAACTTGAACTTAAATTTGATTAAGAGTATAAATAAGACGAACTTACTCAAAAGCTACTTAAGTTCGGCTCGAGATTTATATGAATTCGGTTCGACTATAATCAAACTCAAATTTAAGCTACCCGAATAACTTATCAAGTCGAGCTTAAGCTTTATTATATTTGGATCAACAAGCTCATAAGTTTAATTGAACTCTAAGTCAAATTTAAGTATTAGTCGAGTTTGAGCCTAATTTAAATATTATTATTATTTTATTTAAATTTATAATATCTTTTAAGATTATCGAGTGTAAACGAACTTAATCGAATTAAGCTTAGGCTTATCAAATATCAATTTGAGCCAAGCTCAAGCTCGAGTTGAGTTTAAGATTCAAGTTTTTCTATTCAAGTCAAATTTGAATTTAATACTATATCATTTTGACTCAATTTATTTATAGCCTTAAATTTGACCATCCATCCTATGTTATGTAAGATAATGGAATAATATTTAGCATCTACATATAACTTAAAAGTTAAGCTTACATGTTATATACAAATTATTTATATAACCATACATACATATATATATAAACTAAAAAAGTCTCGATACAATTTAGTTGTAATGGCATCTAATGCTGTTTTATTTTTACATACTACTAATTAGTAATAATATTTAGTGTAAATTACATTGAGTATTCATGTAAATTTTCAAAATGACATGTACACCTCCCTTTTTCAAAATACAATACTTATGTCCCTCATTTCGCCTACTTGGACATTGAGGTTGCATATAAATTGACCAGTCATCATCAAGTCAAAATTATTCATTATTTTATTTATATATTATGATTACATATGTAATATTAATGATCAAAAATAATAAAAATTAAATAAATTTAGAAAATTAAAAAATATGCTTTTTTATTCAAATAGCATACAAAGTTCCAAATATATTATACCCACACATGTATAGAAATTAAATAACCAATAAAAAGAAAATCAAAATTTAAAAAGAAAAAGCAAATGTAGATCATCTCTACCCATCCAATGACAAGGGGTAACCGGTGGCTATTAGAGGTGGGCGTAGTTCGATTTAATATAGTACGCCCTCTCTTACCAAATTAAATCTAATATAATGGTTTGTTTTTTCATTTTTTAATTGAACCTAATTATATGATTCGATTTATAAAATTTTCAAACCTAACTAAAAACCAATTCAGTTTGGTTCGATTCATAGTTGGAATCGTTTATATTAAATTTTTGCTAAATATTTTTATCTCCTATAATATATTTTCCTTTCCATTAAACTTTTATATATTTTTAATTTATTTCTCATATATTTATCACGTGTAACGATACTTGACATAAAGTTGCGTAAGATCTTAACAAACTCAACTTGATTGAGTGATAATATGAGATCAAGTGCCAATGAACAATAATAAGGAGGAAAAGATAGAATTGCCCATCTAAAAGCAATACCAAAAAGACGAAGAAGATGTACCAAAAATTGGAAAAAAAAAAACTAAGAAACCTGTAAAGAGTACTAAGATTTGACTCTTGATTTAAAAATATATAAAAATGACAATTTAGAAAAGGAAAATTTCTAAATGTGAAATTTTAAATAAAACTCACTCAACTTAATCTTAATATTAACCTAGAAATAAGAAAAAGAAGAATAAGAATTAAAAAATTTGATGAAATCCATAAAGATTTATAGAAAAAAATTTTAAAAAATACAAAGCAATTATATGAATTTTTTTTTTAAATCAAGCAGTTCGATTCGGTTTAAAACCGTTCAGTTGGTTCGTTTCTCTAAATCAAACATTTTATATATAACCGAATCATTTATATATGAGTAAACCAAACTACAAACCAAATAGTTTACAAAAAAGACGATTTTTCAATTCGATTCGATTCGATTCATAATTCACAATTTTTTTATCCAACCCTAGTAATTATATTAGGGGTTAAGCGACCCAAATGTAATTGTGACCCATTATTGGAATTGGAATTGGATCATATAATCACTCCTAGTTGTATGCGGTAACCCACCATCAACCTTTATAAGGAAAAAAAAAGAGGTTGACACCGATTGGGTCGCTCGATAATTTTATTTACCCTTATCGACACCCACATTTGCGGCTATTTGACTCCCTAGTGACTTTTTTATGCCTAGGTTGTATGAGGAGGAAAACTTTAGCTAAAGAGACTGGTCTAATTCTGACGTTTGATTATGCATAGGCATATTGTTCCATAGATGCTAACGTGTATTCTTCTTCTATTTTTCTGATCATCCTATTTGTACCTTTTAAACATTACCTTTTCTTACCTTTCTCGTATGCAGCACGTCTTGTTTTGTTACAAGTATTTTATGAGATAATATATGAGGAGATATAATTTTTTCTTAACAACTTTACGATGCCATAAATGGAAAATGAAATTTAAATGTTGCAAGGGTTCGACGACTTAGATGAGCTTAGTTGATTATACTACTTGATAATGTTATCCATTTTCTCCATAAATTTCATCGATGATTTTCTTTCAGCTTTTTTATAATATTATCGTAGGTAATCAACTGAATTTTAACTATGCGATGTATTCCAATTCAACGAAACACGATACATCCTATTATTTCGTACTTATGTAGGCTGTCCAGCTTTAAAATAGGGAAGTTACAGATCTTCTTCACTCAAAAGTACGACATTTGCATCCCTTAAAAAATGGTAATAAAAGAATATTACTCTTTTTATACAATAGCTAGTCAGTCTCTTATATAAACATGCACTTATAGTCAGTGTTGCTTCTTTAGGCTGATATTCATTGTTTCCTTCGAGGCACTTGACATGGTTAACAGCTCATCAGTTAGAAAAAATATTTACAATAGTATGATGTTACAAAATATTATCTTGGTAATGTACAGGAGGAAAAAATTTCTCGTATTAAACTTCTTTCAAGGGATGCAAATATTGTGTTTTAAAAATTTATTAGGTTATTTTTACAATTTATCTCTGTAATTTATCTTTTAAAATAAGGCATATTCATGATTGATGAAGATTTATAAACGCTTTAATTTTAACCACATGTATTTTTAATATTTCAGTGTTTTTATCCTTTCTATGTTGTTTTCTTTTACATGTAACTAAATATCAAATTTAGTATTATGATAACTATACATTGTAATAGTTGTATCCAGCAGATTATAGAAATTAATAATTATGCTCAGGTTTTCACTTTTAGAACACGCTATCCTTCATTAACTTTACATGCTCGGTTTGATTTTGATTAGGTTCTTGTGGAACTTCTATACCAGTTCAAGAACTATCACAAAGGACAAAGTCATGAACAAAAAATGTACAAATTGAACATTTTTTCTTCATAATTGGACTTAAAATTTGGAGCTTGATGTATATCTCCCTGATCATACACCACATGATGAACGGCAAATTTAATTAATTTGGATCACATAATAATAATGCTCATAACACACGAAAACAATATAAAATTAAAGTTATAATACCCAATTTTACTTTAATATATGTGATACTATTTCATATTATTAATTGGATTTATAATCGATGTATTCTAATTTAGGTAGGTTTTTAATGACGAAAATCATTACATGATCGATAATTGTTTCATAAACTAATATATTTGAATGGTATTTCTAATGACTTAATTTTCAATTTCCGTTGGTCACTATAGTAGTGTATTTAAATATGTGGTTAATTCAATATGCGAAAATTGTTTGATAAAGCCTGTACTCTTCTTATCCTTTTTCCTTTTTTTTTTTTTTTAGCCAGAGTATTCTTCTTATCCTGTTTTAATGATTTTAGGCTACGGAATTATTTCACTTTTTCCATTCTATCACCATTACTTATGTTTTCAGCACACGGGTCGCTGCATTCTCTGCTGCTATATTTCTATGGAGGGCAAAATCGGTTTCACAAGAATTTAGATCTTTTTAAGTCTTTAATTTAGTTACAGGGTTTAAAGAGTCAAATGATTGATTTATAGAGATTTGTCATGAGAAATATAAATAATATTCATACTAATTTATACGCTCTTAGCCTTCGTTTGTTTTTTTTTTTTTTTTCTTTTAACGTAGACTCATAAACTCAAAGAAGCCTCTCCATGGACTTGAAGGTGGGATCTTTTGAGGGGAGAACTCCTCTTGACCTGACCATTAAGGCAATCCGACAAAAGTCATCAATGTCCAAGCTCCACATATAATTAAGAACACCTCCTTGTTTGAGGACAATCAAGAAATCAAAGAAACAGTATCATATTATCAAACTGCTACACTAAAAAATTAAGTAAAGCCAATAACATATAATAATATACTTTTTCCTTAAGAATAATAGGATTGATACTTTATATCTCTTCCACCTATCACTTACATGTTCGAATCTCCTCAAATTGTCTGTTCTTATTTCCTCTTCTATACCTCTATTTCTATATTATTTCTATGTATCAGTTCTATATTATTCCGTCAAAATCATATTAATTGCAAAACTCACATTGTATGTATATATGATTGTTTCACTCGAATCCCTTTTATAATTTCCATTAAGCCAACTCATGCCATAGGATCCATTATATATTATTAATTATGTTCTATTGTTTTTATTTGAGATTTTATCAAGCAATGTCACTAAGAGAGTAGAAAACCCAGACTTGTTAAAGGAATTGAGTATTCTAAAACCTAGTCACTGTATTATAACTGTTACACTGTAGTAAATAATTCAGTCTTATCCGCATTTTTTTACCACGTTCTTTTAAGATTTTCACGTAAATTTTTATGTATCCATTTATTTCTTTCTACTCATTACATGTATTGATAACGAAAAATTTAAATTTATCGCAACATCATACGAAGCCAACATTGATTTCAGTACACATTGCTTTATAAAGTCGGGTTGTCTGGAAGTTTTCCTCTTTTTGTATAGTCAAGTAAGAGTTTTTTATGGATGTTTTGGACAAGATATGGGTTTTTGCTTATACCCATCATGATCGTATTTGTTGCTTTTCCTTATTGGGACGTAGCGTGTGGGTGTCGAGAAATTTCATGGGAGTGAGACAGAGGAGGGTTCTCGGCTATTTCCAAATGGAAATTAATTTACATACAAAAAATAGAAAAGTGCAAGTCCAAATAAAAAATCTTTGATTTAGTGTGATCATCATCACATCAAATGGCTTAATATTGGGTTATCGAGTCATATTAAATGCTACAATTTAGATCCATTTATTTGAAAGATAATCTTTTACTAATAGAAAAGGTTATTTAAAATGTTTTTTCTTTAAGTAACATGTTTTCATATGTTTAGTTATCTTTATAAATGCTTACTAAAAAGAATCTTCATGTATTAGTTACAATATTATAAGACCCGAACCGGAAGATTGACCTAAGAACAAAAAGGATTAAGAGTCGAAAGGGTCAATCACGATCAAATTAGGATTAATAAAAACATTATAATATAATTTATATTTATGTATAAAATAATAAAAATTACTTACATCCTTAAGAATTGAAAACCGAGAGTTTTTTATAGTTTATTTTTTATTTTCCCTTAATCTACATTTATTTTTTAGTAAACTGGTATATATATTTTAACCCAATGAATTCTTACAAGAACTAGATTAGACCAATTAGGTCAACTTTCGAATCGGGATCACAGTTGACAAGGGTCAAATGAGTAACTTAAACCAGTTTTACGGAGAGATCAAGTCGAATCGGATTGAACCGAAAATGTTAACCCAGGTTGATAACACTAATTTGTTATGAATTTTATATGAGGTATATTATACCTAAATAAATTGTTATCAACACATTACCATAAAAACATTCCAAACTTTTGTGTAAAAATAAAAGTACAAAATGTTGACCAATTTTTCATATATCCATTATTACAAATTTTAGCTTATATTTAAAAAAATACGAGTAACTTCCAATAAAAATAGAACAGAAATTAGTTGTAGAGACCAATCATGAAAATGACTCTCCGTGGAAAATGTTAAGTTCACTTTAGTAAGAGAAAATGTCTTTTTCCATATAAAAGAAATTATTTTTCCTACAAATAGTCATTTTCAACCTTATAAATAAAATAAAATACAAAAACTCTTTTACAGAAGATATTTTTTATGAAACAAACAGTAAGTTATTTGCTCAATGAGCTTATGCTGCCACTAAGAGAATATTAGTAAAGTAGATGAACCTTTGGGGTAATATGAGAGTCAATATATATATATGCATATAGTCAATTCCAATTATGTGACTCATCGCCACTTCATTTTGTTACTACTTTAATGTCATTGTACAAGAAATTTCTTGGTTTTAGCTTAACCTTGCTTATTAAGACGCTGCCAACATCTATTGAAGAAAAAAGTTATACTAAAAAGTGAGATTTCACTTTAGTGATATCTTGATGAATTAAATACCTTTGTAGACAAAATTCTTATATATAGTTTATTAGAGGAGTATAATACAGATTTTATAGTGCAACTTGGCATATCCTATTACAACTAGCTAATTAGTGTAGTCAACAAACATAACTGATTATACTGGAGTATAGATAGAAAGTCAGTAGTTAGTTAACAATAGTATATGTGAGCAAATGTGTATGCGTAAAACGGTGTAAGAACTATTTTGTGCAATACATAGTGTGTACTGATAGTGTATGCAAATAGAAAACATAGTGTAAGTGATACAGTGAGGAAAGTGAAAGAAACAAAAGTGAATGTGTGTATCTTATGTATACTGTAAATCAAATAGTTCTTGATTGTTTTCTATTCTTGATCTTTCAGTTTCCAACAGTGCTATTAGAGCACAATTCTGATCAAGAGAGTCCTAGAGTGCGAAAATGACTTCAATAACTGGCAACATATCAAAAGAGACTGCAAGGCCCTGTTTTATATACATTAGTATGTTGATCCAACAAACTTTAAAAGAATTGCAAGTGCAAATTCATCAAAAGAGGCAAAGGACACTTTGGAGAAGTATTACAAGGGAGCAAATAAACTAAAGTAGGCAAGGCTTCAGACATTATGGCGACAATATGAATTACTATAGATGGACAGCAAGGAGAATGTAAGTGAATATTACGCTAAAGTGAATACCCTGTCCAATCAAATGAAGGCGAATAGAGAGACACCATTTGAAGGAATGTTAGCTGAAAAGATCTTGCGATCTTTGTCTCCCAAGTTTGATCACATTGTAGTAGCAATTGAAGGATCAAAAGACTTGAATACTTTGGCGTTGGATCAACTGCAAAGTACCCTTGAGGCACATGAACAATAGATGAGTGAGAGAGCAAATGAAAAATTTGTAAAACATGCTTTACAAGCACGTGTAAAGAAAGTTCTTGGTGATAACATTAGAGGTAGAAGAGGAAGTTTTCAAGGAAGAAGCAGAGGACAAGGAAGAATTTGGTCGTATCAGTCAAGAAATGAAGAATATAACTTTGATCAAACGCACTTTGATGAAGTAACAAAGAGAGGAAGAGAACGAAGGAGAGATTCTAGGAGAAAATTTGATAAGAGGTCTATCCAATGTTACAGCTGTCAAAAGCTTGGACATTTTACTGATGAATGTAGGAATATTAAAGGGGGCTTTTTGAAAGAATGAAGGAGACACAGCGGACTTTGCACAAGATGAAAGCACAATTCTGATGATGCTATCTTGCTAATGGCGACAACCCCACCTAAGAGCATGACCTCTACTACATGGTACCTAGATACTAGATGCTCCAACCATATGTCAGGTAACAAGCATTGGTTTATTGAATTGAGAGATTGTTAAGAGCAAGGTTCTATTTGTAGATAATAGTGTAGTGATGGCCGAAGGACTAGGAAAAATCTTGATTAAACAGAAAAATGGGGAACACTCGTATATTTCTAATGACCTACATGTGCCTAGTATGAATACTAACTTACTAAGCATAGGGCAATTATTAGAGAATGGGTATGTGATGAACTTAAAGGATCGATGGCTGTCTGTATTTGATTATAATGGCAAACTAGTGATAAAGGCATCACTCTCTTTGAATCGTACATTTAAAATTGATATTTAGTTAGGTGAATACATGAATCTTACTATTGCAGTGAATGATGATACATGGATATGGCATTTAAGGTTCGAACATCTGAACTTTAAAAGCTTATATCATCTAAGTAAGATGAATATGGCTGACTATTGCCAGTGTTTAAGTAACGGGCAAAATTTGCAAAGGTTGTAAGTTGGGAAAACAACCAAGGGAGTCTTTTAAAGATAGAATCTCACCAAGAACCTTGAGTTGTTTACAAGTAGTATACTCAGATGTATGTGGACCCTTTGAAGTGACAACATTAGGATGGAATCGATACTTTGTAAATTTTGTTAATGATTTCAGTAAAAAAATCTGAGTATATTTGATTCATAGAAAATCTGAAGTGTTTGATATTTTTAAAAGGTTCATATGTTGGTTGAAAAGCAAAGTAATAGGGCTATCAAAACAATTCGTACAGATGGAGGTAGTGAATATACTTCGAAGGAATTTGAGGATTTCTGTGAAAAGGAAGGGATTATGCATGAAGTGATAGCTCCATATACACCACAGCATAATGGAGTTGCTAAAAGAAGAAACTGAACAATATTAGATATGGTAAGAACTATGCTTAGAAGTAAGAATATGCCTCAACATTTATGGGGAGAAGCAATGGCAACAGCTGTATACATTTTGAATAGGTGTCCTACAAAGTCGCTGGAAAAAAAAGACACTAGAAGATGTGTGGACAAGGAGGAAACTGAATGTATCTCATTTGAGAGTGTTTGGAAGCTTATGCTTCATACATATACCGAAGATCAGAAGTAGGAAATTGGATGACAAAAGTGAAGAGGCTGTCTTTATAGGATACCATCCATCTGGAGCTTGTAAACTGTATAATCCCACTTCGAAGCAAGTAATAGTAAGTAAAAATGTGGTGTTTAATGAAACTAAGGTTTGGAAGTAGGATTCAATGAGTGACCAAATGGGCAGTGATGCTAGGTTGTTTGTTGAAAGTGAAGAGCAGGTGTTAGAACAGCAGCCTATAAATGATGGGATGGACAATGCAAATCAATCCATACGACAATTACTAAGTAACAGATATCAAAGAATACAACAAATTCCAAGGAGATATGATGATTATGAAATATTTCTAGATCATGCAGTAACATCAAAAAGAGACTTGGTTCATCTTGCCCTGTTTGCGGGGCTTGAACCAGTAAGTGTAGATTAAGCATTAGGTGATCAAAAGTGGTGTAATTCAATGAGGGAAGAAATTCAATCTATCGAAAGAAATAAGATATGGGAACTCGTTGTCTTGCCAAAAGGAAAAACTCTAATTGATGTCAAATGGATTTATAAAACAAAATTGAAGCTTGATAGGTCTGTAGCTAAGTATAAAGCAAGATTGGTTGCAAAAGGTTTTCTTCAAAAGCAAAGGTTATATTATCAAGATGTGTTTTCACTTGTGGCTAGAATAGAAACAATAAGGCTTGTGGTTGCCATTACATGTAATAAGTCGTAGCCTATGCTTCAGTTGGATGTAAAGTCGGCATTCCTTAATAGACCACTAGAGGAGGAAGTTTATGTGACTTAAACACCCGATTTTGAAGTTAAGGGACAAAAACATAAAGTGTATAGATTATAGAAAGCTTTATATGGTTTGAAACAGGCACCAAAGGCATGGAATAAACAAATAGACTCATTTTTAACTCACTAAGGTTTTGAAAAATGTTTACATGAGTATGGAGCCTATGTGAGGATTAAGAACAGTAAGGGTAGTAAAAATATGATCACGGTATGCTTGTACGTTGATGACTTACTAACAACAGGCAGTGATGTACAAGAGATTGAACAATTTAAGGGGGTGATGAAGGAAGATTTTGGTATGACAGATTTGAGTATGTTGTCCTATTTTTTGGGACTTGAATTTGTTGAAGTTAAAAGTGGAGTTTTGATGCATAAGAGGAAATATGTACTGGACATATTGAAAAGGTTCAACATGTACAACTGTAAATCAGTTGATACTCCACTGGATGCTGGAATTAAACTTGAGAAGTCAGAGAGTGAGAAGTTTGTAGATCCCACTTTGTTTAAGCAAATTGTAGGATCATTAAGATTTGTATGCAATAGTCATCCTAACATCAGTTATGTAATTAGCTTAGTGAGTAAATTCATGGAGGATCCTAGGAGCACCCATTTGATTGCAGTAAAACATATATTAAGATACTTAAAGGGAACACCAGACTATAGTGTTTTGTTTTATAAGGATGTCAATACAATTGAAGATGCGATAGTTGGCTATTTTGATGCTGACTAGTGTAGAGATAAAGTGGATAGGAAGAGTATAAGTGTTTATGTGTTCAAATACAACAAAAAAGTATTCACTTGGTGTTCAAAGAAGCAACCGATTGTGGCTTTATCTTCTTGTGAGGCAGAGTATGCAGCTTCCAATGCATGTCAAGCTATCTGGTTAACTTTGTTATTGGATTAGATGAAGGTTAGCGTGAAGCAACCACTGGTGATTTTTGTAGACAATAAGTCAGCAATAACACTAGCATAAAACCCAATAGCACATAGGTGAAGCAAACACATAGAAATACGGTTCCATTATTTGCGTGATCAAGTAAACAATTGTAATCTTCAACTGGAATATTGTTCTACTAAACATCAATTGGCTGATATTTTTACAAAAGCATTGAAGGTAGATCGGTTCAAGAAGTTGCAGGAGCTGCTTGGTGTCGAATCGTTGACATCATGTGATCTATATTAAAGGGGGTGTATTGGAGGATTATAATACAGATCCTGTGGTGCAACTTAGCATATCCTATTACAACTAACTAATAAGTGTAGTCAACAAACATAACTGATTGTACTAGAGTATAAATAGAAAGTTAGTAGTTAGTTAACAGTAGTGTATGTGAGCAAATGTGTATGTGAAAATGTGTATACGTGAAATAATGCAAGAACTACTTTGTGCAATACATAGTGTGTACTGATAGTATGTGCAAACAAAAAAAATAGTGTAAGTGATACAGTGAGGAAAGTGAAAGAAACAAAAGTGAATGAGTGTATCCTATGTGTGTACTGTAAATCAAATAGTTCTTGATTGTTTTCTAGTCTTGATCATTTAGTTTCCAACATAGTTCTCCACAATATCGCAATCTTACTATTGCAAACAGTTGTTGACAAGTATGTCTTTATGCGTTGAAAATGTCTTTTTTAGAATAAAATTGTCAATAAAAGAATGAAATCGTTATTTTTAGTTTAATTGGGTCAATATGTTTATTTGTCATTGCTTCGTAATCTCCAATCTATTTAAAAACATGTCTGTAGGTGGTATAATGTTTTAAGAAAAAGGAAAACCTAACTTAATTATGTATAGATTAAAACTTCAATAGTATTAAATATCTTGTAATATTATCATGTTATCATTTTTTTTTTCTATTTTAACCATTAATTATATGTGGAAGCATATGTTTATAGGTACTTGTACGTATATAACATTTAAACAAATGGGATTATAAACTCATATATTTATATAAGATCAAAGAAGAGTATTTTTTAATAGATTGAGGCCTTACATAAACCTGTGCAAGAGTTGATTTACAATGGTGAATCGATACGAAACCGACTTGGCCTAAAGGTAGACTGGTCTTATCCAATCTACGAAACGTCGAGCCCTAAGAGCCCAAGTGATTCAATGGTAAACCTACCAAGCTGTCAAGCCCATAAATCGATGGGCTCAAACTACCATTGAACCGATGATTCGACTTATCCAAACTTTGTTTTATTTAAAAAAAAAAAATCACCCTACCATCTACAAATGAGCTTATCTTTTTCCTTCATAAGTTTTGACATCTTATTTTAATCCTTACACTTCCTCTTGCCCCAATTATTCTCCTCCCTTCATTCTTCTCCTTTTTTTCTTGTTTCAAAACATCAATCATTTCTCTACTTTACTCATTTGGGTTCTACCCCAATCCCTACACAACATGTAATTCACCAACACATTATAGAGTTTAAAGAAATTTTCATATAGGAAATAATATTTTATAATATATCATCACAAATTGCAATTAATAATTATATTATAATTTATTTCCTTTTTATATTAACAATATATTATGAGAATCGAATAACAAATTTTCGTCCTTTATAATTTCTCTCGTTTTACTTAGCATTACTCAACATTGAAATATTAAAGTGATATTATACTTATGCAGTCGAAATCAATTACTTCCAAACAAAATAAAATTTAAACAAAAAACAATTGTGAATTATTCATATATCGTCACTACATATAATGTACACATAAAATAGCAATGTTATAATAATGTGGGGGAAAAAAATAGAATTATAAGATAAGACAGAAAATTATTTACATTAATTTATGAAAATACAAAAAAATAAAAAACCTAATCAAGGACTACCGAACTAGCTCGAGCCCAATTCATTTTACCACCGATCCGTAAACCGATAGTTCAAGATCGATTCAGCCTTGCACACATGTCTAACTTTACATCCGAACTTTTATAAATCATAATAAATATAGAAAATGATTTCTTATTAGGAATTGTTAGTACGATGATGGATTATTAAAATGAAGAATTATTTGACCACCCTGTGATCCCAAGACCAACACACGTGCCAACAGCCACCTGATTGAAAATTTCGTACGTTAGCAGGCGGCTGTGGCTCGTGCTTGAAGACTCTTGCATGCGAAAATGGTGACCCACATTATGACGAATCAATTGAGCATGATGATCATCGTGAGGGTCCAGCTTTAATATTTTTCACATACAAATTTAGGAAAATGGTATCTGTACCCCCAATAATTGAGAAAAATAAATATATATATAAGGGCATACAATATAAATTCGAGATGAATAAATATTATATTAATGTGTCAAGATTTTTATGATTAAATGTAATGAATACCGATCTCCTAATGGGATAAATTAGATATAGCTCTTTTTTATAATAATTATTATAATAGTATTTGGCTAAAAAAAAATATCACATCAATAGATGGATCGAAAGTTCTTCCATTCCTTATTTTATATTTACGTTTTCTTCAATCATATATTATTATTATTATTATATGGATTTCAAGTAAGAATCTTGTTTAGTACATAATTCATGAAGTTATGAATGGATAGACCAAATTAATTAAAACCGAAAAACTTTGTATGTAATTGGGATAATATGCATGAAGTAAAATCGGCTACACGTATTAAGATTATTTCATCTGAATTCAAAGTCACTCGATCTAAAGAATTGCACTTGGAGTATCCACATCGATAAAAAAATATATAATGATAAAAATCCATGACAAAATTTTTGTTAAAACTGTGAAAAGGAGTTGTTCAGTAAAATACAATAATAATGGAATATCCAATTAAATTATAAGATGTCTACTATAACTATGTCGGGTAGAAAGTAATAAAATTTTCTTATGCAAAACATGCATAATTGTTGTTTTATAATATATTCTACTAGCATGCATATCAAAATTATATTAATACACCATATATATATATATATATGTAATACATGAAAGTATTTTCTATAATTATGGAGTTTATCCAAAGGATGCGACTCGTGCAAGAATTGTGACCTTTTTCCATTGAATTATGCTTATTGAAATAAATCTTCTTCTCAATAAGATATGTGTTTGATTAAACACAATTCATGTCATATAATTACTCCCTAGATTAGTATTGATAAGGCGGGATTTAAATACAAGATTCCATGTATACAGATCTAGTGCCATTGCACTTGTTTACTACATCAAGTGTGCCTTCGGTGAATCCAAAATTATGTTAAGGTACTTGAACTTAATGGCATAAATATCAGTCTCTTAACGAAATTAATCAAATTTAATTTTTCCCTCCTCCAAAATTGTAGTATGATCTAGTAGGGAAAAAATTAAAAAAAAAAAATACAAGACTATAAATCCCTTTATCGAGTTTAGTTGACAAGAGTATGGGTTGGAATTATAAATGATAAAATTTACTCACAAACTAATATGATTTCACTATAATAGTATCGACTTTAAATTTTTTGATATTTGGTTCGATGAACTCATAAATTTAATCAAACTTAACTGTAAATTTATGTATGTATTGGGATTGAATCGAATTTATATCTTGTATTATTTTATTTAATAAAAGATTTATGTTTTTAAAATAAAACAGGTGTAAATGAGTTTAATCTAACTAAGCTTGAATTTAACTCAAGCTTTAAACTTTTGAATGAAATTTAAATTTAAACTTAATAACAGCTGTAGAGAATTAAATTTGATTCTAGGCTTTGAATTTGTTATTTAAATAGAATTGACTTTTTAGGCTAAAATGATAAAGTTTAGAGAGTGAAGCCCATATATTTTCATGATAATTAAAGAAGATTTGACATAATAAACTTAAAGTAAGGCTTTCTAAAATGGTCCGCTTAATGCCAATCCTTCTTAATTTAGTTTACACTAAATAATGTTTTATTGAGCCTAAACCCATAAAAGAAAGGCCCTTTGAGGTCCATAAGAATAAAAAAAAAAAGGCTAATTTCAGCTGTTGATCGTCATCGTAATCCAGTGGATGAAATTAACAATCAACTCTTATAATGCAATACCCTAACCCTCCATTTGGAGAGCGAAAACTAATGCCGTTGTGCTATTGAATTCTTTACTCAAATGAATTAAACACTAAATTAATGATGAACACCAAATACATTCATTACTCATAATAGAGTTTGATACTATGCAATTCCTCCTCCTTTCACATCTTGTTTTATAGCCTAATTAAAATTCCCTACCTTTTCTCTCTTTCATTTATCACTTTATCATCTCAAAAGTACTAGATAGGTACTCCCTTAGTTAAGTATAAAACGATACTTAACACATATATAACTTTTATATTCAAACCCTTCAATCAACAACAATACATCTCAATACAACTTGTTGATATTGTATTTACTTTGTTCTAGGCAATAAAGAGGAATGTTTCTTAATTTTACATCTACAATTTAAAAATACTTAAATTTTATTTTAAATCGAATATTTATTTATTAAATTTACTATTCCATCTTTAATCATTAGAAAATATACTTCTCGTTTGATAAATATTTATCAAATCATTTTTTCTAAAACGATAGAGGTAATATATTTAATAGTTAAAAGTTCGGTTAAGTATATTATTTTGTAATTTCAAAATTTTAACTGAAAAATCTAATAAATAAAAGCACGAAGGTTCTCCCCTAGAATGTCCGCATCATTGAATTCTAGCTCGACCGAAAAGAAGGTGACTAGAGTACAGCCTTTGGACGGTTTGTGGGTCCCATTGTCGGGTCCCACGTAGTACTTCTGCAAGATAACAGCCAATGGGAATATGACACGTGGTCGATTCAGCACCGACCACGTAGAAAGGTAGTGTATCCTCGTCATCGATGGGGATGGTGGGTGGAGTCAAAGTGGGCCCGCATGCCATGTCATGGAGCCCAATTGCTCATTTGGGGAATCGGATTACGTCACCGGGGGGCATTCCTGGTTTGTACTTACTTGGCCATTTTCAATACCTTGCATGATTATTTAATATTGATGGATCTCTTTTTCTATATAGCAACAACCGTCCGCCTATGAAAATGTACATTGCTTTATGAATATCGATTGTGGAAATTCCATTCGTCAAGTAATAGATGAGATTTACAATCACAGGATCGAAATCATAATAAGTTTTACCAAACTCGTTTAGGCAATTCAAACCCATTGGCCTTTGCACTAAAATATGTCTAAGATTGTCACTAAGATATTGGTCAATAGATTAAGGCCACTGCTCAATGATTTGAACCATCCTTATCAAGTGAGTTTTTATCCCTAATAAAAAGGTGGCTGATAATATTATCTTAGTAAATGAGATAGTTTAGAGTTGGCAAAAGAAGATTAGATGATTATTAGACTAGGTTTATAGAAGGCCTATGATACTATGAATCATACTACATTTATTGGTATTTAGAAAGCCTTAATTTTCCTCATTAGTGGGTGAGATTAATTGACTCATGTATATATACTACTACCTTGACGATGTTTGGAGCCTGGGGGAGAAAACCCACTAAATCCACGTTCATCAACTCTTGACACTACTTTCAGTGTTATTGCATTGTTTCTTGGCTATTCAAGGGTTGAACAATCACCCTAAAGCTATGAAATATCTTGGGAGTATTGAATGCATTTGTTGATGATGGTGCTAGCCACAACTTTATTTCCAAATTTATACCTGAGAAATAGGGGTCACCTGTCGAGCCATCACCAGCATTTGGATTTAGATGAGGAGATGGCTATAGAGTTCCTTCATGTGGACCATGCAAACAACTACTATGGCTTTTGCTCTGGTTATAGCTTTTGCAAGAGTGCAATTTCCCAAATATTTATTCAGTATTGAGATGATGAAATTTGTTGTCTACTTTCTCATCAAGAAAATAGTTGTTTAGTAGGATTTAAATTCTTTAAAGTTACTTCTCGAATATTCATTCAACTATTTAGTTTTATATTTTTACCTAAAATATTTTGAAGAATCCATTTCCTTATTTATGTCATTGTTTGATCCAAGCTAAGGCTAAGAGTGCTCTTCCTAAACATATTCAACCCCGCAATTGAGTTTTTCTCTCTAATCCTGATTATTGGCATTCAAGACAAGGCCAACTCACCAAGGTAAAGCATCAGTGGACAGCTTATGGTAGGATGATAAGTTTAAATAAAATAATAAGTTTAATAGTGGTAAGGTAGTTAATGTAAATGAAAAGAAGCTTAGTATTTTTCTAGAACGGAGCCATCTCCCACTCCACCATATCTCTAAAAGATACTTAGAATCAGGGGGTTAACTCGAGAAATCCTTCCTTTCTTGCGCACTTACGGTCTCCTACACTAGCTGCTCCTGGTTCATCATACCCAAGATTGATGTTAATAATACGGAAAGAAGTGAATCAAATGTTTTCATCATGGTAAAAACACAAGGCCAACGCCCTATATTAACCCTTTTTTTTTTATTTTAGTTGAAGACTTTTTATTTTCTTCTATTGAACCCTTTAACATTTTCAAAACCCTCCAAGAATAGTTTTTCCATTAAATCCATTAAGTTTTTTTTATCCATCTTAGGCATGTAATAGCTTTTAATAGAACTTGGATGAAATTGTGATTAGCATAAATTTTTTCTAAACCCTTTTTCTTACTTTTAATTAACTTTTTTTTTTCATTTTTATCTTTTTATTACATTATATAATTAAACATTTCTAATATTAACTTTTTATCAAAATTACAAACTTACCCCCTTATATTTGCTTCATGTATGTATGACCCCTTTATTGTTGAATTTGTGCATTTGATCTTCAAATCTTTAACAAAAAGTGTATTTATATTATATTTTACTATTTTATCCTTAAATAAAATAACACAAATATTAAATTAAAGTTAAAATATGAAGAACCAATGGCTTTTTTTAATGTTCATTTAGGAGCTTGAATGCACTTTATAAAAACATTTGAGAGTCTAATCACATAATATCTAAGATTAAGGGAGATATATACACACAAGACAAACATAAGCATGTATATTTGCAATATATTTTGTTATTATTTTGTGTTATAAAATGTATTTAACGTTATCATTTTATTAAATTGATTATTATAGACTAATTTGATATTGACACAGGGCATGGATCATGGATGGACCTAAAGGGGGCCCATAGGAGCCCCAGCCACATCAAGCTCAGGAAACAATTAATATTTAAAATTTTTAGAATATAAAAAAAGTGTAAATTAAATATATATATATATATTAAAGAGTAAAATATAACATAAAATAAAATAATGTATAACTTAGCGGTTAATTCTTTGGTTTTATAAATAAGTGGTCTTGGGTTCAAATCTTATGTAATCATTTTTTTTTTTTCTAAATGCATTAATTACTTAAATAGTATTTCTCTTTTTGCATTTATTAAACTTTTCTCTTTACAATGATTAATAATAATAATTTCATTAATTACAAATTATATGAAACTAAATAAATTATCATAAATTATTATTTTTTACTAGTAACGCATTGTAAATAATAATTATATTATCCATATTACATATATACTGATAATATTATATAAACTATTGATAAATAGTATCAATTATATGATTTGGTTAAGTACATTTTTTTTTCAATTAATGTTATAAAAACAAATGTTGATTATCTCAAGTATTATTGCCTAATAACTTATATTTAAAATAGTGTTTTTTCTTTTTTTTTTTAAACATTCTTGATGAAACAATCATACATAGTTATCAAGAAAAGGATTCATACAATACTTATATCTTTCTTACGTTTATTAAACTTTTTTCTTTACAATAACCAATAACATTAATTTCATTAATTACAAATTATATTAAACTAAATAAATTTTCTAAATTATTATTTTTTATTAATAACACGCCATAAATAATAATTGTATTGTCTATATTACATATATACCGATCGTATCACTTATATTATTAATAAATAGTACTAATTATATGACTTAATTAAGTACATTTTCTTTTTTAATTGATATTATGAAAATAAATATAAATTATTTCAATCATTATTGCCTAATAACTTATATTCAAAATGATATTCTTTTTTTTTTCTAATATTATTAATGAAACAACCATACAAGCTTATCATGAAAAGAATTAATATAATATTTATATTTATGTCAATTTTCTCTTCTTGCTTTACTTATAATTTTATATTTAAATATTTTTCTAATATATTTTTATTTAAAAACAAAACTTACATGAGTTTCATATATTAATGTAATTCTTATAAATTAATTGATAAGTTTTATTTAATATATACGCACAATAAAAAAGTAAAAATTTTATTCTTTGAACTTCTTATAAGGTATATCGAACATCTTTAATCTTATCGTATGTCAAATTATTGACAAGATTATTGTACATATATAAAATGTAACTAATTATAATAATAAGCAAATTTTTTTTATTAATGATTTTACTATTGACTTAATGAAAATATATGCAACCCCCCAATTATATGATCCTAAATCCATCCCTCACATGGATAAATAGAAAATTTAATTGATTTAACATAAATTCTTTTTTCTTTTTTTTTTTTTTGGTTAACAGGCCAAATGGCAAAGGACAATAGAAAGAAAAAAAAAAAATAGTTCAAAATTCAAATAGTGAATAAACAATTAAGCCTTAAATGTGTACTTACTGATTACTTTACCATTGGTGTGAACCGAGTTAACAAGCCAAATTCTATACTTTTTTACTACAGTTTTCCTTCCAAATTTTATATGTTTCTACTATAATTTTCCTTCTGAATTTCAACCCAAACCCGCCTTGATCCTCTAGCTCCATCAAATATATAACACAAAGAATACACCATATACTTATCTCCAAAATGCTATCTCAAAAATGCCCCAACAAAACACAACTCAAGCATATGAAGAAAATTTGGCATACTTACGTATTATTTTCATTATCTAAGTGTTTGGTCGTGATCATAGGGAGAAACAATAAATCCTGAAGCTATGCAAAAAAGAAATTTCCCACATTCAGATGTATCACTAGTAGATAAACAAACAAAAGCAAACCCACGATCCACTATGCTATAATCCTACTGATGAAAAAAAAATATTTCTAACAACAAAATGAATAATGGAAACAGACACATCCTTCTTTATATTCCATTCTTGGACTCCAAATTATTAGGATCAAGGCCGAAACAATCCTGATGAACCTATTAGTTAATTCAAGTTGGATCTAAAAGGCCAGGCAAAAGGCTATCACATACTTGGCTCCACAAGTAAACTAGGAAGCTGCAACCTTCAACTTGATCAGCTGGTTTAATCATTCTGTTCATTAGTATTTTCTTTTACTCCACTGCAACAGAAAAAATGCGGGAGTTTTACACGGCCACAAACCCTGCAACAGTTATATTGGTGAGTTGATCTGGTAGCACAAAGACATGCATTGATCCATCACCCAGTCATAACATTAGATAGAAGAAGAAGAAGAAGCGACATGCTCACTTGCACCGAATTATCACGGGGATGGGTTTCAATGCCTTTGGCCCGTTTCTAATGCCTCTCTTGTGACGGGAAACCTGCATATTTGACATTAAATAACAAAAAAAGAAGAATTGCAGTCGCAACACTTGCATCTTGGTAAAAAAGCATAATTCAGAGAAGATATATTAGCAACGATGTTAGACCACAACTGAAGGCCCTAAATCATTCTCCAGATTTTATTTTATTTCCTAGCAGTTATTCGAATATCTAGCTCCACTTCCAACCGGCGAATGAAAGTCAAAGCAGCAAGATTTAATGCATAAAAGAAGCAGAATCCTAGGGTTCAGGCACAAGAAAAAACTCTGCACAAAGAACCCTCTTAGAAGGTATATCCCGATGTGGCTCAACCTCCAATTCAAAAGCCTCCAGAGGTATAATTAAATACAGAAAAATGAACCTGGAAAAGCAGAATCAGTTTTGCTCCTCGAAGCTTCTAGCACTCAAAAAAAAAATAAATAAATAAATAACTAAAAACGGGTTAATGCCAACAAATAGTATGACTCCCCACAAAATCTACTGTCCACCCAGGTCATCGCCCAAGTCCTTTTCCTGATTTTCCTTAGAGTATCTACTCTTGGCTTTCCAGCCATTATCACCCTTCCTTTCATACTCACTTTTTCTGCCGATAGCTTGATAGTAATAGTTCTAGATGAACATTTCTAGATTATGTAAGAGATGGCAATGATCTCAGGACATGAGATATTTCCACTGAGAAAGAGAGCATACAACATTTACTATTATGGAGAGATTTTTAGCTCTGCAGATAACTGATAGGACCCAGCCACATGATGACATGATACCAAGAGACTACTGCTTTTTACTGTGTTCTTGCTGCGTAGTGTGGTGTCTGAGTATTTTCCAGCTGTTATTTCTCTAGTGAGGTAGTTGTACATGTGGCTTGTGCTGTAGAGTTTAATTAGTGTTGAAGCTCAGTTCATATCAATATCACATATTTTTTTGTTCATAAAATTAAAAGTACCATGAGTTCACAGCCAAATACATATATTCTTGCTCATAAACATGAATAGATTGAAACCACAACTAAAAAATCATGCTTTCTGGCAAAATAAGCTGAGCCTGTAAAACATGGTTTGTAGAGAGAACCCAAAAGCATTTATAGCATGAGAAGCTAGCCTTGTAATCGCTAATAGCAAATATGGTCTATTAAATTTTACACCCAACTGATTCTCCCAGTCTTCAATTTTCATCTATTGTGACATGGGGAGATTTTAAGAAAACAACAATGCGTTATTCGTGGCATACATAGTCCTTCCTCTTCTTCTTCTTCTTCTTCTTCTTTTTTTTTTTTTTTTTTTTGAGGGGTTAAGTTTTCTGCAATGTATTTTAGATAGGGAGAAACTATAGTCAACATGCAGATTCATCGTGGTGGACCATCTCCTAATGAAATTGTCTTGCTTTAGTATATGCATAGGAGTCTATAGCAGGCTACTAAAGAGGTTGTACGGAACAAATTACTGAAATGAGAACCTTCCATCTTCTACAACTCCACAAAAAACATTAATATCTTGATTTGCTTAGTGTGCATTAGTCTAGCTTTCATTCTCCCATGATCTCAGAATTGCTTGACTTAGACCACTAAGTTCTCATTAAATTAAATGCATTCCGCCGGTAATTAATATAAACCAGAAGGGATAAGCAAAAACATTTGCCAGATTAAAAAGAAAAACAAACAAACGTTTGTTAAAGAAAAACTAGATAAGCACAATTACCAGAAGGGATACCCTAGTAAAGCATGGAATTATTTACAGGAATACATCCAAAAAATGAGACCAAAAGATAGAGGAGGGTACAATAGAGGAGAATATTGTCTAGATTCTACAAGCAAGCTTTCAAACTAAAAAGCAGGTCAGACAATTTCAATGACGTAATTCATAAACAGTTTCCAAAAGCCACAGCTATAAAGATTACTGCAACTGCGACCGGAATACACTGGTTGGTGACAAAAACAATAAGAGTTTAGAACTAACCCCAAAATAATAACAATAAGGTTCAACAAAACCAATGAATGTAAACAAAAAAACATTATATGAATGAAGCAACTCCCAAAAGTGGAAAAGATTAAACGATTTTTTTGGGTAAAAAAAAGAGTAAAAGATTTTAAAAGTAGCTATACATAAAACTTACTGTGAACAGCAAAATTCCCAAGTACTCCATAAAAAGAATGAGGCCTGATATAAAAATTCCCTACATAAAATCCGATGATATTAATAATATTAAAAGCAAAGCTTTAGGTACCTTCTTCCTTGGAACAGCCATGAGATCCATGGACCCACCAATTCCAAAACTTGGGAAAGCATATACAACATTGTTATCCTCCTGTATATGATCCTCATCGGACAAACTCAATGGTGGAGATGCAATCATGGGAGAGGAGAGGCCACCAAATGGTACAGGTTGTGCTATCATATCTGGCCACCTCTTAAGCCCTAGCATACACCGTGCAGCATTGCTACTGCTTTCCAGCACTGCTTTTCTTAATGCCATTTGCTAGTTCTTTTTCCCCTGGTAGTGATCAGAAGCTGATTTATATAATGCACCAAATAAATCATAAGTGAAATGACCAGATGGTACAGAGCTCGAAGATCTAGATAAGCACCTTAATTATACAGAGGGGTAAGAGCTCAAAAGCTAATAAGAGATGGTGGATGCACTCAATGAGATCTTGGGATTTGACCCTCATTCAATGGTTTCCAAGAGAATAGGCATGTTATGTAACAATGTCAATAAAAAGTCTGGCAGATAAGATGTGCGATTATATTATATTTTTCCATTTCAAATGTGACTTTCCAACCTCTAGATTGGTATGATCCAAAGCAATGGAGGTTTATTTTCAATTTTATGCAACTTACTAAACCATCAAGTGCTTCTGTAATTGCATCTCAGTGCTTTGCACAGTCAGGTATGTACGTGACTAATTGATTGTATCACGCACTCATGGTGCTCATGTCTTCCCATTTGTTTTGCTTTCTTTTTCATCTGGATTTATTATCCACATCATTGCCCTCTAGTTAGTCACTTTCCACCAATCAGTTATTTTCTCTGTTTCAGTGACATCAATATAGATATTAACTTGCTTATGAGAGCACTGCAATTAGCAATTCATTAGAGAGCGGATTTCCCCGATAAATTGTGTAGTTCTTTCCCCCATTCAGTAAATAGGTTGAGATTTTTTCACCCAACCTGACACGTACAGATTGGGTGAGTTAAACAGACCACCCCAAAAACCCAACCCATTTATCTCATATCTCTTTAACAGGAAAATCAAGACAAATTGTTGGAAAAGAGTAGAAAATTTGTGTTCGGACACTGAAGAAAAAGGCGGAAATTGGTGGGAAAGTTTCCACTTTCCAATCCATTATTTTCTCTCCAAAATCGAAGAAAGAATGATGGAAATAAGCGAAATGAGTAGAGATTACAAAAACAATGTTGTACAGCAAATAATTTTTGTTCTTTTAATTTCCTTTGTGTAATGTAAACCAAAAATTGGAAATGAAAAACATTTTCCCAATTTCCATCTTATGTATCCAAACGCAAATTGAAAATTAAGTTTTCTTCTGTTATTCTTTTGATTTCTGCCCATTCCTTTTTTCTAAAAATTTTCCAAACGCGGTGTACAGATTCAAGCACAAAGTATTCAGCTAGAAAGAATGCTATCGAAGAATGCGTCAAGCATCAATATATTGTATGCAGAGAAATTAGAAATTAAAAAGAAAAATACTGATCTCCTTTCCCAGATAGCTATTAAAATAAGCATTTACATCAGCTGCACACAAAGCAGAACTTCATGAACTTTAAAGGACCGAGATATTACTATACTGGTGGCGGCGTGGTGCGCGAGGATGAGAGAGACGAAAGAGAGAGAGGACTTCGGTCTGGTCTCTGGTGGGGCTAGAGCCTCGAACTGCTGGTGGGGGTGCACCGTGCACGCGTATGAGACAGACGGAGTGTAAGATGAGGCAGAAGAGGGAGGGAAAGAGGGAGGGAGGGAGAGTAGGTGGTATTTATATGTGCAGTTTCAGGTTTTGGCTTTGTGCTGAGAAGAAAGAAAAGAAGAGAGGCTAACTAAGGATGAAGAAAGTGGAGTGGGCTCCTCGAGGGTTTATGCGTTTTTCTTAAATTAAAAAATAATAATAATAACAATGATCAAATTTGCAAGTGTACTTTATCTTATAAAAAAAAAAAAACTCTTTTAATCCTCAAATTTTTTCATTTCTTCTCCAGACAATTTAAAAAAAAAAGAAGAGATTCGCTCTGGACCAATTATTCAAAACAACTTTATTATTAGTGCAATAAAGCAATTTTAATTATTGTCCTTTTTGCTATAAAAAAAATAGATTACTTTATCCGTTTTAAATTATTATACTTTTTAAAAATTTTTACATTTTTATCCTTAATAAAGGAATTTAATAAATTATTATACTTTTTAAAAAATTTTACATTTTTATCCTTAATAAAGGAATTTAATGTAAGGCTATGTACAATCATATTCTATATATAATCTTGATATAAAATTAAAAGGGCAGAAAAAAATCACTAAAAAGGGAACAAAGGAAGATGAGTGGGTAGGTTTGTATATATGCAATTTCGGGTTTTGGGTTTGTGCTGAGAAGAAAGAAAAGAAGAGAGGCAAAAGTACAGGATGAAGGTAGTATAGTAGGTTCTTTGACTTTAAGGGTTTATGCGTTTTTCTTAAATTAAAAATAGTAATAATAATCAAATTTACAACTATACTATATAAAACCTATTTTATCTTGAAAAAATTTACTCTTTTAATCCTCAAATTTTTTCATTTCTTCTTCAAACAATTATGACAAAAAAGATATTCCCTCAAAACCAATTATTCAAAACAACTTTATTATTAGTTAAACATAACAACTTTAATTATTGTCATTTTCAATGTAGAAAAAAAATAGATTCCTTCGTCATTTTTAAATTATTGTACTTTTTAGAAATTTTTATATTTTTACTCTCCAATACCAAAGTATTGTAAGCTCTTAAAATTGTGTTTAGAATAACTGAGCCTAGATTTAGGATATTTAGAAAAAATTATCTGATTAAATCCAAATTTTATAACTAAGATAGAAAACTTAAACGAAGTAATACAGTGACACAATGAATTTAGATTTTAGAAATAATTATCTAATTTTGCCTAGTAGAATTATTTAATATAACATTAAAATGTTTGAAACCCCTAAAATTGAACTTGGATTGCTACAAAAACTTAGAGATAAGTTAATTAGGGTCTAAAATGAGACAATATAGAATAATTTACTATATGAATATATGCGTATTTTTATGAGTATACTCGATATAAATAATAATTATTCTCGTAAATTAACCCTAAATTACTTCATTATATATCTATATGTATATTGTGTTAAATTCATGAAATTAATTAAGAGAACATATTCTAAAAGTAAAAGATTTGTTAAAAGCATAATTATATGAGTATGGTATATACTATACGTGATATATACATAGGGTATATGCTTATATATATTAATTAAATAACTAATGTGAACATAATATGTACACATTATTAAAATTTAACTAAAATATCTACAAAAACCTATCCTACAAACTCATTTTCGACTGGGAATTTGCTGGACATTACTGTGGTAAGCTGTAAAGGTTTCAAAATGCTGAATCAAAAGCAAGACTACTAAGGGAAAGTCACCTCCTACTTGAATTAATGAGGGATAAAAGGGAGAAAAAAATTTTCAACCACCATTTGCACCCTATAAATACTACGCTTCGTTTAGACTAGGTTTAGACATTTTAGGACCTAAACAACAGAAAGAAAAATTTAGAAAAATCGTAGGAAAAATAGAAAGAAAATAGAAAAAAACAGGGGAATCATCGTACCCTAGTTGTACCCAATTCAAACGACCATCTGACAACAAACCCAACTGGCCACCACCAGTCTAGGCCATGCATAGGCCGTTTGATACACCCCCAACCGCTGCTAGCCACCGGAGAGCCTAAGAACACCATGGTCAATTATTTGCCCTGTTTTTCGATAATTTAAAAAAAAAATAACAAATCCACCCAGAGAATTATGAAAAAAAAATTTATTTAGGTTACTTTGAATGTGCTTTCATGTAATATTTTTATTTTTTTTTTAATTTGTAATTTTTAATATACTTTTTTAAAAAATTTACTATTTATCAGAATTTAGAATTGTAAAGTAAATATACTAAATAATGTTGTTTCTAACTGAAAATTTTTATGTAGAATGTGTATGATATATACATAATTGCTATGTAGCCTGAATTTTGATTTGATTATTTTTAATATTTATTGCATTTTTTTGCCTAAAAATAGCTCGAAAATATGTTGAAATTGTGAATTAAATACAAAATTATGAAATTAATTGATGAAATTAATATGTACTAATCTCTAATGAATAATAGCAATGTTGGATCAAATTGAAATTAATTGGGGGTAAAAAGAATTATAATTGAGTAATTTATGAGTAAAATCGTAAACACGAATATATGGGCGATATGTTAAAAACTTAAAACCAAGAAACTAAATTCCTCATATTTTTAGGATTCTATAGAAATTTTTGGAGAATTATTTGATAACCCGAACTATTTATTACGAATTTATTTAGTAAAATAGTTTAATTTACAAGTCAAGATGTATTTTTTATAATAATAAGTTAAAGTGAATTAAATAGTTAAATAAAAACTATGTATGAGATTGTTGATCGGTTTGGATTAAAAGTGTATATTTAATATATTTATTAATATTTTCTAATCGGGATACACTATAAGTATATTAGGGTTAAATAATACTCATATCATAACGTTATGTGGACAAATTAAGTAAAATACAATTTAATAACGTAAATTACATATAATATGATAATATTTATATAGATATGTATAACTATATTAAAAACTCGAACTACCTATTAAAAGTTATTTCTAGGAATAGGATTCGTAAAACGTGTCGTTAGGTCTGTACAAACCCAACAACACTAATTTTATTAAAATTAGATAATCTTAAGTAATATAACCTATAATTCTATCATATTCTATAATGTATATATTTCGGTAACCCTATCGAAATTAAAACGTGATTTAATAAATTAAAAGTATATTTCGATACGATCGAAACGATATATAATATGTAATAGTATAGATTACGTATATTATCAATATTTAACAACTTAACTCAATATGTAATAATAATACAACTATATATTATGGAAATAATATATTTATATATATAACCGTTTTAGATCAAACCCTAATATTTTCGTAATTATTACTAAAACTAAAATTTGGTCTTTTGTGTATATAGGATCCTTGTCGACTGTGTACATGCTGTGTGTGTATATGATACTTAGTTGCGATAGGAGTTGAAATCCTTGATATACTGTTTTGCATAATCACATTGTTTTTGTATTGTATAAGCTTGTTTGGCCACTTATGATTAAAACTAATATCTATTTGACTAAAACGAAACTAAATGTGCATAATACTCATTAGGGGAAACGATTAAGAGTATCAGGTCAAATATCGACTTCCTTCGATGAGGATAGCTGAAATAGTCATTTCCCTATCCTTAGTTAAACTAAGTGGCAAGCGAGGAGACTGCGGCAAGGGTAGGGGTCATAGTTCAAAGGCAGTCATAGGAGAAGGGTGTTCACCATTGTATAAGCCCAAGTTTAGTCCGACTTGAGTCACGATGAAACTTCTTAATCCGGGTTAGAGCGGATGTAATTTCTTTAACCTCACAGTAAACTAGATAAAATTATGCGATGTTTCATTTGATTGATTGTATTTCATTTCATCATAATTAATAACCTTACTCATGATTGTATGGTATTTTTCTGACTTCGTCTCACTTACTAAGCTAATTATGCTCACATCCCCATAGCCTCTTTTACAGGTGCTGAGTGAGAATCAAGATGTTCCCATACCACCGCCCCCAGATTAGTATACCGTTGTTTGGGAAAGTGAGGAATAAGGAATCAATTGAACCTAAGCTTTTGACTTTTGACTTTTTTGAGTTTTAAGAAAACTAATTGGGAATTTCCCTATGACACTCACTAATTTCCTAACTTATTGTATATTAACTGCAAAACTTGTGGTTTTTAATAAACTCTTATTGTAAACTTTAACTTTGGATATAAAATGTTTGTATAAATATTGTTGTGGTATGAGAAGACAAGTTGTATAGAACAAGTATTTTGTAAAACTTTATCACAAATTTGGTTATTAACAGGTATCAAAATGGACGTTTCAAGCTAGTTAAGTTGTGTACGTCTTATGTGAATTATATCTACGATTACGATAGCAACTATGAAGTCAGCTTCTATTTTAAAATAGTTTACATGGCGAGACTGTTATAACTCCTCCTGTTCGAGGCATGACAAGTATGCTGATTCCATTGATATTCTATATAAACTCTTAATGTAAAACTAAAATGGCATGGAAAAATCACTAGAGAAGGAAGGAGGGAAAGAGAGTGGGTAGGTCTAAATATATGCAGTTTCAAGTTTTGGCTTTGTGCTTAAGAGAAACAAAAGAAGAGAGGCTAAACCACAAGATAAAGAAAGTAAAGTAGGGTCTTGAGGTTTAGGGTTTAGGCATTTTTCTTAAATTAGAAGAAAAATAATAATCAAATTTGCAAGTATACTATATAGCACCTGTTTTATCTTGAAAAAATTACTCTTTTAATTGTAAAATTTTTTTCATCTCTTCTTCAAACAATTTTGAAAAATAAGAGATTCTCTTGGGACTAATTATTTAAAACAACTTTATTATTGTCAAACAAAGCAGCTTTAATTATTATTCTTTTCACTATAGAAAAAAAGTAGATTCCTTCATCCTTTTTAAATTATTGTACTTTTTAGAAATCTTTACATTTTTATCCTAAAAAAGAATCCAATGCAGAAATATGCCCAGCCCATTAATATTCTATATAAACTCTTGATGTAAAACTAAAAGGCAACGAAAATATCACTAGAAAAAAACACAAGCTCTGAAACTCTTCAAACACCACTTATCTTATAGACATTCTCATTTCCTATCTACATATTACCACGTCCAGTTAAATATTACTTACATTTATAAACATATCTTTTGATTTGTTCTTTAAGCCCTTCATCTCAATCTTTACTATCTATATTGTTAATTTTTGGGTCTTAACCAAAGGAACTAAGTTGTTCTCTTATTGATATTTTATGCTTTCCTTGCTAGACTATTATTAGTCCTATTATTATCTCTGCTTGTTCTAACTACCCTACTATTATTTTAGTATCAAAGCATAATTAGGTTTTCATAATCTTTTTATAAGATTTATAGTATCTAGCCTTTTTTGCCCATGTTATTGCCTAAAGTAGTATTTATAAGGCTTTTTGTTGGCTCGGGATTAACGGTCTAGCTAAGGAGTAGAAACCTTAGTTTGTGAAAACTTAAATGTGGATTTGAAATTATTCAAGAAGAGGTGGAAGAAAATGACAATTTGGGAAATTAAAAAAGAAAAGGAAAAACATAAAATATTGTAAGATGAATGCCTATAGTATCGAGTATCACTAAAGTTTAGTAAAGTTTTTTAAATCAAATATTGTGGTTATAAGTAGTATTTTATGATACATTAATATATAAAAATAGGCAATATATAAGTTTAAGGAACGAGAACTTAGAATAAAAGTTCAAATTATTCGTTTAGAAAATATTATTAATGGAAAATCTTATTTATTGCATTGAAGAAATACATTTAGACAGGATAGGAATAGTTAATAATTGTATTCATATAATAAGAGAAGAAATATAGTCAAACTTAGAAGAGCTCAATAAATTAGTAATAGAAGAAGGTGAAGAAACCTTACATATTCTAAGTTTTATAGCCAGGGATAGGTTTTACTGCTTATTATTAATAGCCTTTTGACAACATCTCAAAAACTTAGAGAGTGATCATCCAACTTCATTAGAAAGTTATCTTAGAAGATTGTGAAACATAAGATTATGATTAAAATTATAAAAGTAATCTTGATCATCTACCTAGCTTTAATTATAAAATATTTATATATAGAAGAAAGTTTCTCGTCGGATGAAAGGCTTCTTGCTGAATTTGAAGACTATCAATTAGACTTAGACTAAATAGGTTTTGCAAATAGATCATTGGTCCCAAATACATAAAAATTGAGAACATAAAAAAGTTAGAGTGGTTGGGTCAAGAAATTTATAATCTAAATGGAAAAAATAGGACAATTTAAACATACTTCTTGTTTTTAACAACTTAAACACCGATTACAGGGTAGTAATAAACAATTAAATAGTATTATAGATTTACAAATAACCTTAGTAGAATCATTAGCTCAACAAAAAAACAAAAAACAAGAAACTTTAATCATTGGAAAACTATTCAAGGATTTTTTATAAATAAGAATAATATATTAAAAGAAATAAGAGAAAATAAAAAATTTATTAGACAACAAAATAACACGATCATAAAAAAAACTAAATCAACTAGAGGAAGATAAGGAAATTGAAAAATCACATAAAGAACATATAGAAATAAACCAAAAATTACAAAAAATACATCAAGATGATAAAAGGATAACTAAATAATACATTTTGTACAAGGTTAATAAATAAAAGTTTCATAATAGAAGTAGAATCAAATCTTATCTACAAAGAAGACTTAGACTTAAGGAGAAAGTATTTGCAGAACCTCGAAGGACCTATAGACTACAATGCTCTTGCTAAATAAGATAAAGTACTCATTAGACAAAATAATATTATAATTTCGTTATTATTATCCTTACATAAAAGATTAGATAAGGTAGAATTGGAATTTAAAAACAAAAATAAAGTGGAAAAAGACAGAAAAGATTATTCATAAGAACTAGAAAGTATAACAGGACAACTATAAGGGATAAAAATTTCAAAATTATCAATAGAAAGAATAAAAATACAAGAACCAAAACTATTCCTTTTACAAGAAACGGTAGGACACTTAAAGACAATCTAACCAAATAAGAGACATTAATAGGAGAAGGAATCTTAAGCAGATTGAAAAGTAAACGTAGACAAAGAGATCACATTGAACAACTTAAAGAAATTGTTGATATAAATAGGGGTGTAGAAATTTATAACAATAGAAATCTTGATTTATTAAATCATAGAATATTATATAAGGTAGGTGGATTAAACTTAGGAAAAACAAGAACAAATCGAGAAAAACTGTCCAATTATTACCGAACTTGTCAATATAAAGTTACTAAGTGAAACTGTTATTGGAAATTTGAAACAAGAGGGAAGAATGTTAGTATATTTAAGAATGATAGTGGTAGAAATAAAAGGATTAATCAGGAAACAAACAGGAGCAAAGTTGTTATTAATTATAATGGACAAGTCTTGGCAAAATGATATTAGAAAGGCAATAATCGAAACAATGGAAATAAACATGAATAATAATAAAGGAATATTTTACTATGTACCAAATTTCATGAGTAGTATAAATAATATAAAAAATTTAGAAATAGGGTTATAAGGTAAAGGATATGAAGATCATATAAGAGAAAATATATTAATAAACATATGATTTATAGGAAAAGCAGTAGATGGAAACAATACATAATATAAACTAAATATAAATTATATAACACAAGAAACAGCTAGCGTAAGAATTAGGTTTATTCAAACTATGAAAATAGAAAGTAAGGAGTTAGAAGGAATTGAATGGAACATATCTAAACATCTAGAAAGTCCAAATACAAGCAAAATTCCTAAAGATAGAATAATGTATAAAAATCCTCATGAATCTTATGGATTAAGATTTATAGATTACAAAGAAAAGACAATATTGAATAAAGAAGAATCGATAAATGATAATCTTGGAAAATAGAGCAAAAATGATCTTAGACGTTAGTAGAAGTAATGTTTAAACTCCTTGAGAAGCAGCGTCTAAACGCCAGCTCTCTAATGTTGGTTATTCTTATGGTGTCCAAATGTTAGCCTTTGTAGTATCTGGACACCCTCCCCTATTTAAGATCCCTTTTGTTTACCTAGGTTTTCCCAACCTTTACCTTTTGGCTAAGTTTTTACCTAACCTTATTACTTTAGAAAGGGGGGTTTATAGCCATCATAATGGGATCAAATATGAAGGAAAGCTAAGTAATAGGATAAAGTCGAGTTGGGGTCTTGTAATAGTTTGAAGGAATGAAAAGATGGAGGAACTAAGATGGACTTGTTGCTTCTTTAATTAGGTACTTAGTTATCTTACTATTTGGATTCTCATTGAGACTTGTTCGCTTGCTCTTCAACTCAAGTACATGATGTTGGTATGTATGGTTATGCTTGCTAAGTTAGAAAGGAGTTAACTAGACTAATTTATATTTAGCTTAAATGATTAGTTTACTGATTGTACTTGACTCACTCGCTCTAGGGGTCCGCAATGACAGATTCCTAGAGGAGCCATTGCTAATTATATGCAAGGATTCTCTAGTGAACTTCTTTATGGGACGACATGGTTAGAATTCTAGGTTTTATAGTCTCTGAGCACTGGATTCGGGCGTAAAGAAATTAAAGGAAAACTTATGTTTATATCTACTTATATATATGGATAAAGATCATGGAGTGGCAGTGGTGCGAACTGTGACGAAGAACAAATAAGGCCAGTCACTAGATAGGTCTAAGCTTGCAGAAAAGCTTCAAAGGAGTAATGAGGAAAATGCGCGAAAGAACATCAACGAATGAAAGCTAAGCAAAACCCACGAACAGCCTCAGAGGATGTGATGCACTAATGGAACTTCTAAGGACTCGTGACACAATTCAATATGACGTATGAATTGGTCCAGTAAGGTTACTCGTTACCTAATCCTACTTAAGGGAAAGGATAAGAGTGATGTCAAGCGTAAAATAACAGTGTTTATACTAGGAAGGAAAAATACTCAAGTGTATTAATGATGATCTGTTTGTAGCTTACAAATACAAAAGATATTTATACTTAATAATTTAGAGCAACTTGCCTACAAGGAGAAAAGACAAAATGGGTGTTATCCTAAAGTAGTAATGTACAATAATACAAAAGGATAAAAATGAATATTCACAAAAGCAATAATTAGTGGAGTGAATTCTAGACATAGTCTTGTACACATGGAGATGCTGTATTTGTGAGGTCATTAGAAGATGCGGACAAAGCAGTACGGTCAATTGGTTGTCTAAGCAGGGATGGTTTATATAGTATGGGGTCTCTCTCTCTTAGCATGGTGATAAGGGTGACGCTGAGTAAGTAAGTAGTCAGGCATGAAGAAGGACTGGATGTAGTATCGGTCATCAGTTTCTCGGCATTCTATCTACGAGAGATTAGCAGTACTCGGCCTTGGCAAGAGTCCGCTGGAGTAGAAGAATTTGTCTCGTCAAGCCTTCCAATCCTTGAGCTTGATTGTAGATCAAAGGGCTAGTAGCTCGATTCCCATCATTCTTTCCAGGTTGATTTGGATTTAGGATCAAATCTGAATGGTCTTCAATCAGTTCTCCATTAGGGTAATAGGGATCGAGGTTGATAATATTGAAGGTGTCGAAAACCCTATAATCCTCTAATAGCTTCAACTTGTAGGCGATGTCATTAATCTTCTAGAGGATACTAAAGGGTCCCTCAGCCCGTGCAGATAACTTGCTCTTCTTCTTGTCTAGTAACCATTCTTTACTGATGTGTAGCTTTACCAAGTCTCCTAATTAGAATTGCTTAGCAACCTTACCCCTAATCTTTTCTCGCGTTCTTCTAGCAGCTTAGTCGATATGGCGAATGACCTTATTATATATATGCTGAAGGGATTGTGCTCTGGTTGAAGTATCGGAGTCTTCTTGCGTAGGTATTGGTACAGGGGTGTAGTCGAGAGGCAACTTGATATCGAATCCATAGACTACTTCGAAGGAAGTCTGCTTAGTGGAGTTATGTACTGTTCGGTTGTAGGCAAACTCAACTACTAGCAAGTAGACATCCCAATCAGCCAAGTTTGTGCTCACTGCAGCTCGGAGTAGTAATCCCAAAGTGCGATTAACCACCTCTGTTTGGCCATTAGTTTGAGGGTGACATGAGGTACTAAAGAGTAATTTAGTGCCCAACTGACACCATAAGGTTCTCCAAAAATAACTCAAGAACTCCGGATCTCTGTCGAAAACTACGCTTCTCGGCACGCCATATATCCACATAATCTCTTGCAAAAAAAAAAAAAAAAAAGAAGCAATAACCAAAGCATCGTTAGTTTTGGTGCAAGGCATAAAGTGTGCCATCTTACTGAACCTATCCACAGTGACTATTACAAAATCTTTACCTTAAGCAGTTCGTAGCAATTCGAGAACAAAGTCCATCCTCAATTCAGTCTACAACCTCGTCTACAACCTCGTTGAAACGGGTAGGGACATTGCTCTCTTTTGCTTAGCTTGGCACTTAGCCTTCTTGCACATGGTACGGCACGATACGGCACAGCTTTCAATAACTTAGTGCACATCTCTCCTCATTCTTGGCTATAAGAATCAGCTATTCAACACTCTACAGGTCCTTCTTTTTCCAAAATGTTTGAAGAGTCCTTTACTATGAGCTTCCTTGATCAATGACTCTCTTAAGGAACAAGTCGGCACGCACAGTTTCCCACTTTAGAATAAATAGCTATTCTCCACATAATACTCGTCCACTATTCTTCCATCAATATATCGTGCAAATATGAGTCCAAAGTGTGGATCCTCAGAGTACTGCTCTTTGATACTTGCGAACCCAAACAATTGGGTCTACAATTAAGATAAAAGCACATGCCTTCTTGAAAGAGCATTTGCAACTACATTACTCTTTCCCTGCTTATATTTTATTACAAAATTAAATCCTTCAAAGAATTCAACCCATCTCGCCTGTCACTTTGACAACTTGGTCTAACTTCGGAGGTACCTCAAAATTCATAGTTAGTATATATGACAAATTTTCTCGACGGTAAATAATATTGCCATATTTACAGTGCCCAAATCAATGCCAAAAGTTTTTTATCATACATAGAGTAATTCAATCGGGGTCCTCAGAGCTTCTTACTATAAAAGGCAATTAGTCGGCTTTCTTGCATTAAGACAATCCTTATTCCAATGCCTAACATGTCGCATTCCAGCTTAAAAATTTTGTCGAAGTTAGGTAGCATTAACACCAAGGTGGAGCTCGATCTTTCTTTTATCTTGGAAAAAATCCTCTCCTCCTTTTCTCCCCATCTGAAGTCGAGGTTCTTCTTTGTTAACTCGATAAGTGATGTGACAAGGGTGCTAAAATTTCTGATGAACCACTTATAGAATGAAGCTAGTCTGTAGAAACTTCTCATGTCGACACAAGTAGTAGGAGTCGTCCACTTGACAATTACTCAGATCTTCTCATCATCGACTCGCAAGCTTCCTCCACCGAATACATAGCCTAAGAATACCATTTCCTCCTGGAAAAAGTAACATTTATTTATATTGCCGAATAGTCTCTCGGCTAAGAGGATATCTAAGACTACTCTGAGATGTTTACAGTGACTTGACATGTTGGTATTGTAAACCAAGATGTTGTCAAAGTACATCACAACTTACTTCCTTATGAGATGTCTCAATACATGGTTCATTAACCTCATGAAAGTGCTCGGGGCATTCGACAAGCCAAAAGGCATGACTATCCATTCGTAAATTCTATGTCGAGTCTTGAACGCAGTCTTCCACTCGTCTCCTAGCCTCATGCGGATTTGGTGGTAACTAGATTTAAGGTTAACCTTGCTGGAAATCTTGGCTTCACTCAGTTCATCTAACATGTCTTCGAGTTTCGGGATCAGATACCTATATTTGATCTAATCTTATTTATAGCTCGACTGTTTACACACATTCGCCAGGTTTCATCCTTCTTTGATAACAAAAGCACCGACACAACAAAGGGGCTGAAACTTGCCTTCACATATCCTCTTTCAAATAACTCATTAACTTGGTGCTGGAGCTTAGTAGCCTACTCGGGATTCATTTGATGGGTTGGCTTATTTGGTAATGCGGTACCGAGTACTAAGTCAATGCAGTGCTCTATGTCTCGAGTTGAGGGTAATCCTTCAAGTAACTGTTCTAAGAACAGGTCAGTATATTCGTCCGATAACTCTTTGATTTCTTGGGATAGTTCTCCTTACTCCTTCATTTCTAAAAGTCGCCCAATTGACATAAGGGTCGACTTGTCTATTTCGATGACCTCTCGAAGCTTGGCTCTACTCATTACTAGAGTATTCTTCAATCTACGAGCAAGTTTCATCTATAACTTATGAACTTTTCTCGGTAACATCGGGTTCAATGTGATCTTCCGGTCATCATTTTCGAACATGTATGTGTTTCTGTAGCCGTCATGGATGACTCTCTTATTAAATAACTACGGTTTACTTAGCAATACGTGAGAAGCACACATAGGTAATACGTCGCAAAGAACTTAGTCAGAGTAGTTCCTAATAGTAATTGGCATTAGTATTTGCTGAGTGACATATAATGCTCCATTCTCACTCAACTAGTGCAACTTGTACGGCTTCAAATGTATAACAGTCGGTAACTTGAATTTTGAAATAAGATTGGCTGATACCACATTAGTGTAGCTTTTATTATCTATGATGAGGGTACACACCTGATCATTCACCTTGCATATGGTCTAAACAAATTCTCTCTTTGTTACTCCTTTTGTAATGGTTTCACGTTCATAGTACGTCGAACAACCATGAGTAATTGATTTAAGTCCTCGACAAACATGTCTTCCTCAATTAGCTCTTTCTCGATAGGTACCTCCTCCTCCTCGGGTTCCTCATCTATGCTTTCTACTTTTAGCTTCGGGACATCTCCCTTGATGACCATCGTTCTTTGGTTCAGGCATCGAGCAATTATATGTTCGAACCCTTAGCACTTGAAGCACTTGATTTAATTCGTCTCCTGTTAAACCCTTGTTCCTTCTCATAAGTTTGGGTTAGCACTTCACTATTAGGTCGGCCTTTTTGCTTGACTCAGTATTCGACTGTATTCGATGACTTGCTTGTCCTAGTCGGCTAGTAGGCATCCTCGTTGGTATACAGCTCCTTCTTTGCTTCTCTATTCGTTGGATGATCCTAATAGCTTCATCCATTGTGGTGAATCGTTAAAGCTCCACAATATCCCGAATATTACCTCTTAGTCCGGTAATAAATCTTGATACAGTTCGAGCTGGTAGTTCTTCTACCTCGTAATGGATCATGAGTATTTGAAACTCTTGAACATATTTATTAATAGTTTGGCCTCCTTGTCTTAGTTCGGCCTCTTTGTCTTAGTTCCTACAGTCAAGTGAAGGTATCTTGGAGATAAGTTTTCAATACGAACCTGTTTCTGAGTACTCTCTTCATCTCGGGCCAAATGTTAATCTCTTGGTAGCCCTTTCGTTTTCTCATTGCTTGAAAGTTCTTCTACCACACGGCGGCATATTCGGAGAACTCAATAGTAGTAGTCTTTACTTTCTGATAATCTTTGTATTGATAGTTTTCAAATACATGCTCTACCTTCTCTTCCCACTTCAGATATTCATCAGTATTCCTAGATTTATTGAAACTCAGAATCCAAAGCTTCACATGGTCAGATGTTCTGGGGATTCGAACACGCACTTTTTCAAAATATTCCTCTTCTTCCCCGTCTCTTATGTCTGCCAAATCAACCCTTCTCCTCACTCATCCGCTTACTCTTCCACTTTGAACGGGCCGAGTTAGGTTATGACCTCTATCAAGTTGAGCAACTTGTAGGGTGTTTTACACAGCCTCAGTGGGTTGGTAAGATAGTACATAAACAACTTAGGTCAAATCCATTAAGGGGTTAGCTACCTTATTAAGTCTTTCGTTAATGCTTCTAGGAGTTTCCTAAGACTATTGTATATGGTGGATAACTCCATTGTCATCGCCAGTATCAACATTTATACTTGGGTCAATCATTTTTCTTCACACATTTAAAACTCAACAAATACTTCAGGAAATTAACAATTAGCAACATAGCGCTCAAATGAACATAATAATTTGCTTTGTTTCATAAACGCAAAATAGAGTATAATAGAACTTTAAAAACACATGTCAACTTAAACAAAATCACGGGTTTAATACCAAGATGGTACGAACCATGACTAAGAACAGATAAGGCTGATCGCTAGATAGGTCTAAGCTTGCAAAAAAGCTCAAAAGGAGTAATGAAAAAAATGTGTGAAAAAATAGTGACAAATAAAAGTTAAGCAAAACCCATGAACAACTTCAGAAGATATGATACACTAATGGAACTTTTGAAGACTCATGGTACAATTCGATATGACGCATGAATTAGTCCAGTAAGGTTACTTGCCACCTAACCCCGCTTAAGGGAAAGAATAAGAGTGATGCAAGTGTAAAACAATATAGTGTTTACATTAGGAAGGAAAAATACTCAAGTGTATTAATGATGATATGTCTGCGGCTTACAAATACAAAAGATATTTATACCCAAGAATTTAGAGCAACTTGCCTATAAGGAGAAAAGATAAAATGGGTGTTATCCTAAAATAGTAATGTACAACAATATAAAAGGGTAAAAATAAATATTCACAGAAGCAATAATTAATGAGGCGAATTCTATATATGGTCCTGTATACGTAAGTATGCTATATTAGTGAGGTCGTTAGAAGATGCAAACAAAGAAGTATGGCAGAGATAGCTTATATAGGCCCGAGTATCTCTCTCTTTTAGAATAGCGACAAGGGTAACGTCGAGTAAGTAAGTGGTTAGGCATGAGGGAGGACTAAATGTAGACGGGCCATCAGTTTTTCGGCATTCTATTTGCAAGAGATTGGCATTCATTCGGTACGGCTTAAGGAGTGACTCGGCAAGGAAGTACTTGACCTCAGCAAGAGTCGGCTAGAGTAGAAGAATTCGTCTCGTCGAGCCTTCTAGTCCTTGGGCTTGACTACAGGTCAAAGGGCCAGTGGCATGGTCATGAGTACCCTTTTGTTGGTTGCTAGTCTAAATTTAAGATAATTAATTAACTATTTTCTTTATACTTGATGTAACTTATATTATATGCATGTGTATGACTTGATTTGGTATCTGTATATGCTTATGCATTATGTATTGAGCATTGGCTCATTCACTTATTTTTATAACTATAGGTGATTAAGATAAAGTTTGCTACTTCTAGAGTCAAGGCAACTAATATCAAGTTTGGGAAGAGAAGGTTTTAGAATTGAGAATATTGTAGAGATGATTTTATGATACAGAGTATTTTTTGGATAGCATGTTTTGTTAGTGTAGAGTAAAAAATGTTAATGATAGAAACGATCAATTTTTGTTAGAAACTTGGAGATGTATCGGTGTTTTGTTGACAAGTGTACATATGAATTTGGAGATTGTAGCTGATTTTATAACCTTGATGTGTTTTTAAACAATAGGAGCACATATTAGGTTGTGGTACCCTTAGGTTTTGCAGTATTATAAAATTGCTATGTAAAGGTACACTAATTATTTGTATAAAAGTGAGAATTTGCATGTAAAGAAAGTGGGGGTTTAGGGAGTGGGATGAAAGGAGGAGTGTAGACACATGAAGTAGGTTAATGGGTGGTGGGAAGATTAATGACAAGAGAAAAATTAGGAAGAGAGAAGTTGAGATGAATGAGAAATTAATTGGGTTGATAAATTTATTTATATTATAATATATTTACAAATTATAGTTTAAAAAAATCAGTTCAATGTTAGTATTTTTGTTATATAAAATTATGTTGGGAGGATGAAAGGGTAATTTAAGGGGAAGATATTAATAATATAGATAGATACTTACAATAATAAATATAATATGATATTATCACTTTATGGTTAAGGTTAGGCCCAGCCGGTGTCAACTTGTTCTCTCTTCCCGCCTTTTTTCAAGTCCAGTCCGTCTCAGAGATTTCTCCATCCGCCCCATTCTCTTTCTCTCAAAACTTAAACCCTAACTCCTCTTCCCCCTCCTCATCCACCACCACCAAAGACCGGAGCTTTGTTCTCTTTTCAGACTTGGCGGTAGAACTCCCGACACGCTGTCGCAACTCTCGGAATTGTATCACTCTCGGCCTTTCTCAAATTTAATTGTGTAAGGCTCTTATTTTTCTTGGTTTAATTTTATTAACGTCTTCTATAATGCCAAAGTTTCGTTCTTTAGCAGTCTCGCATTGATCCTTTACTTGTGTTTGCGTGCCGTTGTGGTGGTTAGAAATTGATCTTTATATGTACGCTGCATATCTGATGAAATGCTGCAGCGGGTTTCTGCTCAGTTTTTAACGTAGTTGATGCTTATTTTAGGAACGACTTCGAAGCATGTAATAGTAGTAAGCAAAATGGTTATCTGTTGCTCAGAATTCGCTGTTCAATTGTGTCATCACCCATAGTAATTAGACCTTTGGATAAATGTGTTCGGCTGGGACTCCATCGGGACAGCAAGTTCTGACAGCAAATAGAATCTTATATGGGGAAGAATATTTGCTCTCCCTAATCCGCTGTTCCAATTGTGCTCTTATGAATCACAATGAACACTACTTTGTTGATCAAACTTAATGCTTAGGTGTTTTAATCTCTAAATATTATTGATACTGCAAGTTCCTGGACAGCAGCACAATCTTGTAGAGGTACTTATAATTTTCCAACTTCATTGTATTGGGACTTTCTTGGAGTGTTGCTCAATGGCAACAATTTGAACAAAATTGAATGGATGGATTAATTGAGCATGTGTTGTTCCTGTACTTATTATATGGCTAATTATACCTGACTGTTAAATTCAAGCTTATGCTATGCTCTAGAATATAAATTAGGCTAGAGGTTTTAAACAAAATTTTATTGTAATATTCATTTTGTAAAGTAAAAGCCGATATAGACTGTGGAGTAAGTGCTGGTCAGATGTGTCTCTATTGTACTATGAACTATTAGGCCTTCCATGCAAAAATGGGTTTATGTGTATGAAGAAGATGGAATTGGATGAGGAAGGGCTGAACCATTTCTGTTTTGCATCTTGAGATGTGCATTTGAGAATCATGTGACCAGAACTGGTGGTGGACTAACTATGACATAATGGGGTAAAACTCAAATGGAGTGTGTGAAAATGGGTGAAAACTTGGGTAGTTCAGGTGCAGTTTACTTTTTTCAATGAAATGCTTTGTTTATCTTGTCTCTATTCAATATATTCAGAAATTTGGTTTGTCTTATCTACCAAGTCTTGCTCTAAACAACTCTGCACTTCTCTAATGCTTGTTACAATTTAGTAACAAAAAAAACGTAAACATATCATTTTAAAGGCAATCATCAATTGTAGCTGGTGATGATGATTAGTATCATTTTAAAGGCGACAAAGAATAAGACAGATGATTTTCAAGTTTCAGGAAGGATAATGTTAACACAAATGGTTTTTATTTTAAGGAAACTTGTATTCCATCGACCTCTGCATTTTGCATAATCAAGAGGCGACATGTGTGAAAGAGACACCATTAGAAGTTGGAACATTTTTTGTTCTTTAGGTTATATTTTCTAATAAAAAGTTCTCTTTTTCTTCGTAAATTTTCTGGTGTTTGACATAAGTTGATTACTTTGGTCAATCCACAAATACCTATATATTCCATAATGGAGGTATGAGACTACATGCATTGAACAATGTAACTGGTGAACTTTGTTGATTTGCAGGATGACAGGTTTATCTTATGGAGAAAAGCTTTTCATTCAGGGTGGAATTTCTCAGGACCTTAGGACAGATGGTCGTAAAAGGTTAACTTATAGGCCTCTTTATGTTGAAACTGGAATAATTCCTCAGGTATTGTCTGGAACAAGAATATAGGACATTCTAATTGGCTTTTCTTTGATATTAGAAGTTTGATCTTCATGAGTTTTTCAGGCTAATGGTTCAGCCAGAGTTAGGCTGGGTGGAACAGATGTGATTGCTAGTGTGAAGGTATGATTGTCCAATCCATTATAAATTTTAAAATTCAGAGCATTTGATGTAGATTGTTTCTTCATAGTTTCGGCTTATAGGATGATAGTTTTTAAGGTTGGCTGATATTTTCAAATAGAAATAGAAGAGAATGAAATGACAAAAGTAGGGAACACAACTCATTTAACTCCTGTTTAATGTTTGGGATGATAGTGGTCTTTGGCTGCTTTGGCAACATATTTTATTATTTAATTACCCAGAAAAAAAAAAAAAAAAAATCTTAGTGTGTTTGCTTAGCAAAATGCTTAAATGCAGGCTGAAATTGGAAGGCCAAGCCCATTGCAACCAGATAAAGGAAAAGTTGCTATTTATGTTGATTGCAGTCCTACAGCAGCTCCAATGTTTGAGGTCTTATACTTAATTCTGCTGTTTCAAGTTTTATAGTAATTGTGGTTGAGATTGTTTGATGTTTATTAGTTAACTTTGTCAATAACTCAAATGATGTGGTTCCCGGACTGGTGATTTTTTTTTTTTACCATCCACAATTATTTTGATAGGAGATTTAATTTTTTTGAGAGATTTGGATATCTTCTTGCTTGTTGATGACATTTGATTTATATTCTGCTGTTTTTCTTTTGCCTTTTTTTTAGTTTTTATTCAAGGATAATTAGGATTTTTTCTTTTGCAATGCATCTTTGTGTTCACAAATTCTCTGTTATCCTAATATATCTTCATTAGGATAAGGCAAACCTTTTGCACATTACTATTTCTGTGAAGTGCTGTTTGTATTTTGTTTTTGACATTGTCTATTCCTGATATGCATTACAGGGAAGAGGGGGTGAGGAGCTGTCAACTGAACTATCACTTGCTCTTCAGCGATGTCTCTTGGGTGCTAAAAGTGGAGCAGGTTTATCTGTTTTCTAGGTGTACATCTTGTCTTGCAATGCCCAACATTTTGGCTATGTTCTTGCACTCACTCTATGCATTGTTAATATGATTTGGTAGGTGCTGGAATTGATCTTTCATCTCTCATAGTTGTGGAAGGAAAAGTTTGTTGGGATCTCTACATTGATGGTCTTGTTGTTAGTTCAGATGGGAACTTACTTGATGCTTTAGGTGCTGCCATCAAGGTAGACTTACATTTTTGTCATAACTATTGAAGATAGTTGTAAATTGTTGTTAAATGGAGTGGAATGGAAGAAGAAACTGCTTATTGATAATTTAATATAGGTTGCAATTTGGTGTCATAGCATTAATCTCGCTGACATTTTTCTAGGCAACTAAAGGCTTCAAGATGGTGTAGGTTGAATAATTTTTGTATCTTTTAATTGTAAATGCTGTTTTTCTTAAGTGAATAAATGAAAGAAGAATCAAAGCTCATCTGACTTTTATTTTATTTGGAGGCTGCTCTAAGCAACACAGGCATCCCTAGAGTCAATGTTGCTGCTGACATGCCTGGTGAAGACCAACCAGAGATTGAGATAAGCGATGAAGAATTTTTACAGTTCGACACATCTGGGGTCCCAGTGATAGTTACCTTAACAAAGGTGCGGTTATTACGATCTATATCATTAAAGTTAAACAGGAGTGTTTGACTTCTCACCTATCTTAACAGTGAATTATTTCAAGCAATTACCATGATATCTCTAATGCCAATAAATAATCAGGGATGATTCTGTAAAATAATGTTATGGTAATTGGCTCAAATGGTCATTAACTACTTCCTTGAGGTTCGGCACTATGCTCCTCTGTTTTGGGCATTATTCCTGTCTTGTATGCTTTGAGTTCAAGCAGATTGTTACTCTTGAAAACCGCTTGATGTAGCAATCACCTCTTTACACGCAACTATTTTTATTCTTCTGTCTGTTGCATGCATCTTCTCTTCTCTTCTGAGCATTATTGGTTTGTTATAAACTAATGTTTTCATTTTTATTTTGAAATATTAATTGTTTTTCTCCTTAGGCAAAGGATAATTTATTTTTTCTTAAGAACATGCATTGCAGGACACGTTCTGCTAGTCTTTGTTCTAATTAGAAGTGCACGTTATCTGGTTGACAATATTATTCTCCTTTATATCAGGTAGGTAGGCACTATATAGTGGATGCCACTTCGGAAGAGGAATCTCAGATGAGCTCTGCTATGTCCATTTCTGTTAACAGGAAAGGACAAATATGTGGTCTTATTAAAAGAGGGGGTGCTGGGCTAGATCCAAGTATCATACTGGATATGATATCAGTGGCGAAGCATGTGAGTGAACAATTTATAAATAGATTGGAGTCTGAGATTTTAGCAGCTGAAGATGAATGAACTATGGTGGAATTAACAACTTCCTGTAACATGTCATGCTAATGAATGCATGCTCACACTTTGAGCTCATTTTACCCCCACAAGTCCACTGAATTGTTTCAGTTTTTTTCCCGGGTTGTTGCACATATTTCGTTTGATTAAAAAGTTAAATTTATGTTATGAGGTGCCCATCTGTAACGTCCCTTTATAGCCTTGTATCAATGCATAGTTTCAAACTCTGGTTTTGCAGGTCCAGATATACCACCATCATTCTGTTTTTGTTTTTGTTTGTTTGTTTTTATATTTTTTAATCCCCCTTTGGCAAGGTGTTCACTTCATTAAAATTGATCGTAAAACATTCTAATTCAAGGTGAAAACATGAAACAATCGAATCGATTCTGTTAGTTAGCCCAAATGAGTGACCGGAATACCGGACATAACTCGATCCACTGGTAAAGGCTTGACAATGTAAAGTGGCCATATTCAATTAATAATTCACAGGATCAACTGGCCTATTAGCTCAGTTGGTTAGAGCGTTGTGCTAATAACGCGAAGGTCGCAGGTTCGAGACCTGCATGGGCCAATTTCTCTACTTTTCGTTTTTAATTTTTAACCTCCTCGATCTCATCGGACGGCTTTTCAGCTTCCCTTCCTCGTACCATCTGACGTTACATGTGAAGCCATTAATTTTTTTTTTTTTAAACCATGTGGAATCATTAATTGGTCGGCATCTTTACTGCACATAACAAAAGAAAAAATTAATAATTTAAAAGTAAAACTATGGAGGAATAGTTTATAATGGAATGTAATCAAATATGTAAATAATTGTATTATTTATTAAAAGTTATAATTTGTTTAAAGGTTAAATATACTCTTTTAAAAAATAGAACCAAATTCCTCCTTTAAATCTGAAATTATCAATTTAATAGAATAATAATTTCACTTTTTAAATATGCTTCTAAACATATGAAAATGAAAATGAAACTCAAAATTATAATTCTATTTTAATATATTCCCTCATGCTAAACTTGACTTTATAAGAATATCATATAATTAATGAATTGAGATAGTTGTAATTTAATGATATGATCGAGTTTTTATTTTTCTTTTTCGAGTTATAATATAATTAAAAAAAATCATAAAATTACTGCTATCCATCTCAAACAACCTATTAACATATTTCGTATTAATTATGCAAGTGCATCTCGTACCTTGCACTGAGAAATGTCGTAGGAGCAAGTTCTATTCGATACACATATGTATGTAGAACGTGTAATGCCTTCATTATTCTTTTATTTGTTCATAATGTATAGTTTTTCTATTTTAACTAAACTTACCATTTTAATATTCTTTTACGTTTTCGGCTCACAGATGTATATCCGCTAATAGTACCTATAATAGATCTCAACCATCTTTATACGATTACACTTGTAATACTACTCTTTTATTTTTTTCTTTCTTTTTTTAATTTTTTTCTAGTCACTTGCTATGTCACTAGAATAGTAATTATATATACAAGACGTGGAAATGAATACTCATATTTTCTTTAATTATCTATATAATCTATATTATTAAAGTAAAAGAAACTCCATTTGATGTCTTTAGTATTTTAATATTTTGTTTTATTTCGATTTTACTAAACAAGTTGTGTATACTAAATAGTTATTAATAAATCATTGATGTATTAGGGTTATTACAATAAAAAAATTCTATATGTCAAAAATGGTATCTAACTTATAAATACTCAACAAAAAATAGTATCTAAACTAAAAATCTTACATCAAAATGATAACTTCCAGCTATTGTTCAAAAATTTATAAATTTTAATAATTCTTTCATCAAATTTCCAATTATTACGACATCCATATCTCCTACATGCTAAAGATGTTTTATTATTTATTTTGTGGTATGTTCAATTATACTCTTTAAAATTTTAATGAAAGAAAAACTATTGATAATTAAACTGTTTTTTATTTATTCAGCAATATAATTAATTGTGCTTATTTCACAAATGATTACCATAAAAAGTAATTAGTAATTAGTAATTAAACTGTTTTTTATTTATAGTAATAAGTTTAATTGTAGGTATGAAATTGGAGATGAATTCTGATTGGACAATGGAAACTATTTAAAAAATCGATGTAAGATTTTAGTATTGTTTATTGCTCTTTTTTATAAAAATTTAGTCTTTTACTTTTACAGTAGTTTTTCTATTCAAAGTTTTTAAGGTTACACAAGATAATTTTTAGAATTTTTGAGATCGAAACCTACGCTTAAATATTTTTTCTTTCTTTGCCTAATTCATTTTTTTGCTATTCTATTTTTATGCCAATTTTTGTATTTATTAATTTTCAAATGATTCAATGATATCTTAATTTATGATTATAGTTACCTCTCAATCATTATCATCATATTTCTCTTATTACAAAATCTTTATAAAACAATAATTATATATAAAACTATTAATATTTCACACATTAATGTTAAGTTTGCATATGCATAACAGGTGCTGTATCTACTTATATGTATATATGTGAGTGTATATATATATACACATATACACACACTAACGGGTTATGTTATTGCGTTGTGGGTATAAAAATAATTATATGTAAAAATTATTCATAAATATGATAAGAATATGATACATGTGCCTAAAAATTACAAAATAATTCATACAAAATGCATTACCTAATGTTGATAGTAGTTTTTTGTTTTGGTACGTGGATACTTGCAAAACTAAAAATGGCTATAGGAGTGTCGGATGGTGCTCTGACATTATTACTCTGATGCCTAAGTCAATTCTATTATTGGGAGAATAAAACTGTAAAGTAATAATGAGAATGAGAGAATGAAAGAGAGATCCTCTTACCTGTGGGTCTTCTTCTGTATTTATAGTAGATGAGTGGATATTGTACTCGAACTAAACCTTTAGAGTTGAGCTTAACTTGTGGGTTGGTTAATATAAGTCTATGGCCCATTTATTAAAAAAGCCCTCTCAACACTTGACCACTACTTTTTTTAAGTGACAAGTTTAGTAAAGAGAGTACTTAGACAAGTTGATTCCGCAAGGACTCTAAAAAATTCTGCGATTAAGGGCCTAAAAAGACTAGGAGGCTACAAGAGCTTGAAGAGGCAAAAGTTGGGCGAGGTCAGAGCACTTGTAAATGTCAACATGCCCGAAGAGGTCGGAGCGCCTGAAGTCCGTTAACAATATAAGACATTGAGCTTATTTGCTTGCTTTCATGTAAGTTATAGGACTTAGAATATTTTGTCTATCGCCATTTAAGGCTTCGATCTTTTGAATAGCTTGTCATCTATTAGTTAGATTTATAACATCGTGCCCCTTGCTAATTGATAGTTTAGGACTTCCAAGTAACTGTCATCTATTCATTAGACTTAGAGCATCTAGCTTATCGTTAGTTTATGACTTAGAGCATTAGGCTTGTCGTTAGTTTATGACTTAGAACATTATATCTATCATCATTTGAAAACTTATGGATTTACAAATAGCTCGTCACCCTTTGCAAGGATTAACAGCTACTATGCTTGTCACTCTTAAAAGAGTTTAAGACTTTGCATCTTGTTGTCCTTACCTTAGGATTTAGAGATCTAAAGATATCATTTTTCTCATTGTCCATCAAATATAGGACTTAGGGATTAGTGTTTTCTGGTTTACTCATCACCCATAATATATATAGTTTAGAGCTATTAAAAAGTAGCTTGTTAGCAAATTATACTTCTATGGGCTCAATGTGGGGGGGTGAGGAAGGAGGGTGGGGGTAGGGGGTAGGGGAGTGTTTTTTTAGCCCTAATTTGTCCTTGAGTTCTTCTACTCATCTCAAATAAGGGTAGGAATATGCCTATTAATAATTGAATAAATCGTTATAAGTGTCAAATGAGCGACGCTTTTCATTACTAGACTTGTTGAAGCTCAACTCATAGAGCAACATATAGATAGATATAACTATCCACAAATCAAGTACAAATACTAACAATTAATCAGCAAATGGCACAATATAAAGCACATATTTGAATAATAAATAAACGACAAATCATAAATACAGGTAGTGATGTTTTACTCATCCTTCATCAACTAGAATTAGCGTGTGGATGGGCCTGGCGCATTGTTGTAGTCAAGCTCTAAGTGTTATGTGGAGCTTAATTAGCACTTAATAGTAATGTCCTACGGTGCCTGGTAGAGTTAATGTGGTTTGTCCTCATGCAGGCTTCTTTCTTCTCGATCATACTATGTAGGAGTTTTACAGTGTCAGTCACATGCTACTCTGATTATTTTTTCCAACAAAGTCTGTACTTGCCGCATGCAATCATAAGTGTCAGCTCTACAATTCTTAATTAACCAACCGCTGTTTGCATTTTCCCTTACTTGGTCGGTATGCGATGCTCGATGGTCCTGTTCCTCAAGTTCGCTTATATATCTGTTCGAACTAACAGCTGAGAATGCTGATGCTTGGTAAAAGAAAAACGTAATTGGACTCCGTTACTTAGAAGTCGAGTAGGCATATAGCAAACCATAAAGTCAAAGGAGTGCTATTGCAGGTCAACAAAGCAAAGTTGTTCGGGTCTGCTCGGCCTTCAATTCTGGGACTACTCGTGTTGTGCTATTGTCCTATCATAGCCAATGTGCTACTCGGTGGGTCAAAGCATTTAAATTGAACTGGGATATCCGTATCCTGCTAAGTAATTCTTTTGAAATACCAAGAAGGACTTCAACGGAATTATTCACCTCAAATAATCGCTCGAGAGTATCAAACATTTCTTCCTCAACTTAAAGTAAGAACTTCCGAGTTCATGCGATGATATGAAGATACGCACATCCGCCATCTCCTCGCGAAAAGTATTCATGAAGTCATCCAATTGCATTAACTCTGAATCTAGAAATCCAGTCGCGCACACAACAGTTCGGATATGTGGTTTGAACAGCTCGGTGTGCACAACAAAAATTAAAAAGACACCTTGTTGATCTATACTCCACTTTCCCACACATGCAACCGACAAGACAGAGCACACAATTACACTAGATCGCTCAAACAGCGCATTCAATAGGTCGGCACACGCAACGACACTCGGCGTGCATGCATATGCAACGCAATTTGGTACTTGTCCACACACGCACAAAGTTTGAATACAATTGTTCCGATAGCTCGTCTCGGCTAAACTCAGAAGATATGTAGGGTGGCTCGGACCGTGGCTATTCTGTCCGAACCAAGTTACTGCAGTACGTGTCCAAACTAATTCAAGTGTAGGATCTGAGCTGTTTGAAACGCTGCAGTGCCGAGCTAGGTTGGTCGGGTAGTGGAGCTTGGACAAATATAGTTTGGAGCTCGGGTGGAGTATGGCATGCATGCAGGTCATAATCGAATTGGAGTTCAGGTTTTGTGAGTATAGTTCGGTATTGTTCTACTCAGTGACGTAGTGTTTGAAATTGCCCGGACTTGACAATTAAAAGGCTGCTGTCCTCGGCCTTGTGTGCTCCAATTTGTAGCTTAGTCAGGCTCGCTCAGTCTCTTAGCTTTACATCTCGGGTTGCTAGCGCGCCATGACAGAGGAGGACTTCTCAGCTCAGTTGTCGAGCTCGAATTGAACTTGAATTTGACTCGGTTGCTACCTCCTTTGGGAACAGATCAAGAGTCCGGTCCGCATGTGGAGTTTACACATTAGTGGGTCTACAATAATTATAACGCTTTCATAACTAGATAACTAGCCTATGTATCCAATTGCCCTTCATCTAGTGTTTAACAGCCATACGCTGATCAGAGCCTACGTCCCATCGCATTAATGCCCGCTCTGAGCTCGGCAATCGTGGAGAATTGACTAGAATTTACAGCTCAAGCCTTAGCCTCTAGCTCGGTAATTAATGTTAAGAATCGCAACTTTTATTTAGCTTAGTTTCCTATACACCAAGCTCTGTCATACTTTTGCTTGGAAGCTTTCAAGACTAAACTGCTCGACGATGGACATGGAATGGCACGACCGTTATGTACTTCAACCATGGGTTGCTTCTGGCATGTTATTCGAGGGCAGCACAGATTGATTCTGGGAACCGCTTGGCTTAGGATTTATTTAGAGGAGGTTCTCATGTCAAGTTGTTGCCGCTGTCTTTCATATTCAACCTAGGCTTGGCCAGACAGCTCGGAATTGCTCGTCAAGTTCATATGTGACTCTTGTGCTCAACCGCACAAAAGTTCGGTTGAAATGGAGCTCGGAGATAGGAGGACGGACTTGTGGCGGCTCGACTCAGCTACGTGCAGGTCGGAGGTCGGAGAGTGCAGGTTGGGCATTTCTTAAGAGCTAAAATTAATAGCTCGAGCGTGCATCGACAAAGAATGCGCATTGTAGTTTGGGATTTCTGCTGTTAATATGCCGTGCCAAAGACAGATAAGGGCAACATTATAGGGAGTAAGTCTTAAGATCACAGAAAGCTTAAAACGTAGGCTAATGAACTCGCGAAAATAAAAAAGAACAAACAAAACCTACAAACATTCAATAGTAATATAATAAATTATTATTAATATCATCTAAAATCCTCTTACTGATTATTATATTCATCTTATGACATAAGCTTAGTAATACAATTTTATAATCTCCTTTTTTTTTCTTCAAAATCCCTCTCTAAAAATATCTCTTTTGAGGTCTTGCACAGCTATAAGATATTAGCTCTTGAGGTCTAGCATATACTGATGTAAGATAGCTATATGAAGATTTATCTTTATAATTTCCATATGAATGATAGGCAGTACCATATTTAAATTGAGTTGCAAAACCCCATTTTTACTATAAGTGTAATATGATGCACTAAGGATTTTCGTGAACTAGCTTGTTATGATATATAGATAGCTCAGTGAAGTTGCTTATCACCTAACTGTAGACACCTTATTTTTTCTCTTTGTAATTTTAGAGTTTTTTTTTTAGAATAAAAGAAAAAGAGTCCTAATTCAAAAATACAAACAAAAAAAAAATAGAAAATCTAGAAAAAAAATAATAATAAAATTTACAAAGTACAAAGAAAATGGAAAATTGGAAAAATAACAAAAAATTTGGAGAAAAAGAGAGAAAAGAAAAATGGAAATAAGAAAAGAATAAAATACATAGTATAAAAATAGGTTTTTAGTGTGAATAATATTTTAGGAGTTTATTTCAGTCAAGATAGTTCATTAGGATTAGATATATAGGTTTAAATAAACTTAATAAACTTTGTCTGTAATAAATAATGGGGTATGGGTTAACAGTCCATCTAGTAATACACTTGATCTTAGTCTTAGGATGAGGCAAAGGTTTTGGGTTTAATTCTAACCAAACGCAGAAAGTGCATTTTAATTTTGCTCCTATAGTCGCACTACATGCTAATGTTTGGTTGGTCCAAGTGTTGCGAAAACACTATGCAGCATCCATATGTTGGTTCATGTGGTTTACGTGGGCAATATGTTAGCATCTCCCCCAGTAAGGCCCAGCCAGGGAAGCTTGAAACTTGTAGATTACCATACTCAAAGCCTTACTTTCAAGCCTTTTTTCTTGTCTTTTAAAATCAAAATCAATCTAGAACCTTGGCTTTTTTGTGTTGTCAACATGGAATACTTTCATTTGAGCACAAGAATACATCCTAATTCATTCGTTTAATGGATCAAATCGAGTTAAAAAATGGAATGATGCCAATGATGTGTTGGAGCCAACATTGCGAAATTAAACTCATTTAACAAAAGTAATTGATTCTAATGTCATGCTCCAAACAAGAGGAGTTGTAATAGTTCTGTCGTATAAATGAACCTAAAATAGAAACTGGCTTCATAGCTGCTATAATAAATATAGTCCACATAAAATGTATACAACTAAATCAGCTTGAAGCATTCGTTCTGATACTTGTAAATAATCAAACTTATGGTATAGTTTTATAAAATACCTATTTTATATAACCTGTTATTTTATAACACAATAGTACTTACATAAATGTTTTACATCTAGAATTATAATTTACAATTAAAGTTTACCAAAAACCATTGGTTTTGTAAACTATTTACAACAAGTTAAGAAACTAATGGACGTATGGATGTCTTAGGAAATTCTCAATTAGTTTCCTTAAAAGAAAAGTCAAAATGCCCAAGTTTAGTTGATTTTTTATTCCTCATTGTCCTAGTCAACAGTACATTAACCTAGGGGTGGTGGTATCTAAACATCTTGATCTTCACTCAATACCTATAAAAGAGTTAATGGAGATGTGATTATAATTAGCTTAGTAAGTAGGATGAAGTTAGAAGAGTACCGAACAATCACAAGTAAAGTTATTAATTATGATGAAATGCGAGGAAATTACATTTGCTTCAACTCAGATTGAAGAGTTTTATTGCTACTCAAACTAAACTAAACCGAGGCTTTTGCAATAGAGAACACCATCTTCTCGTGATCGCTTTCGAACCATAGCCCCTTATCCTTGCCATAATCTCCTCACCCATCAGTATTTGGCCTAGTACTCCTAATTGTTCCCTATAACGGGTGTTACGTATATCCAATTTCATTATAGTCGAATAATCATTAGTTGTAATTAGAGATGACCAAACAAGTTCATACAATATAAAAACAATGCAAATATGTAAAACAACACATTAAAGAGTACAGCTTTTGTCACAACTGAATATCACATACACACATGGCATGCACACAAATATCAGTACTCTCGAGTTTTTAGATATTTTAATGCAGTATCTCAACAAGCGGTAAAACTACAATCCCAACTTACCTATTCAGAAGCTCACTACAAAAGACTCGAGTTGTTAACGGTTTGACTATTGGAGAATCCTATATGTTGAGCCTAATTTTTCGATTTCTTTTATTTAAAATTGATTTCCCTATTTCTGATTAATACTAAACCCTAACCCGTTTAATATTAATCCTCGACTAAAGAAATTGAGAAATTCCAGTTTTTTTATTGAAAATAATTTTTGGAGTCGCCACCCGACCGAAGTCGGGAAAAGAAAAAGAAACCGTAACCAATTGGGAGGATTGATTACGATTTGGCTACCGGTCTTTGATTTCAATTTTAAATGAAGAACCAGAGGGTTTTAAGTTTGGGGGCTAATCTATTAAACCCTTAATGGGTATCATTATATATTTACCAAAATTAGGATTATTTTTCTAATTATAATATTAAAAAATAAATAAAATCAAAAGAAAAAAAAAAAGAACCTAAGTTTTTACAGATTTTATCGTTGCCCCGAAGGTGCCTACGTACTCACTAGTCGGGATCAAACGATCGTAGTTCTTTCCAAAAAATCTTTAGTGTGTTGATTGATTTTAATTTTGAAAAAACCGACCGAGTTTACGTTATTATCAATTTAATTTATTCTATTTATTTAAAAAAAAAATCTAAAAGAGTCCTAACTCTTGAATGTTATTATTTTATAAAAAATACTCTAACAATCCTACTTTCAAAAAAGAGTCTTTTATGTTATTAATTTTTATTTTTGCAAATGATTTTCTATGTGAGAAATGTTAATAATAAAAAATAAATAAATAAATAATTAGTTTTCTATATGATGATTACTAAAAAAATCAAATCCTAAAAATCCTACGTTAATATACATATATACATATCATTACAATAAATATACACCTAAATAAGTTAGTAATATTATATATTCTAATATAAGTAAATAAATAAAAAAAAAAGAACAATACTAATAGATCTCCACAACTAATATTATCCATATATACATGTACTATGCTAAATAACTATAAAATTAGTAATACAATAGTAATAATATAATAATTTAAATAAGAAAATAATAAAAAACGAACTTGATTGTTCTGTAGCGGTTTTGCCTACTCGTGGATCAGCTGAAGCCGTGTCGAGTGTGGGTTTGCGGTTGTAGAGTCGTTTTTGGCGTCGGAGCTGTTTTAAACATGCTGTTGGAGTTGCACAAAGACTTTGGGACTGTTTTCGAATGCGCTGTTGGTGTTGCGCAAGGAAATCTGTCCATATGGATGGTCGAATGTTGTTGTTCATGTGGCCGTTGGTGACGTATGGGCAATGAATGAAGAGTGGCGTGTGATGTTGGATACTGATCGATGCTGATCTGTATTTGCTGTTGGGAAGGATAGGCGGTGTAAAGATATTGCCTGTAGCCGCGAAGCATGACAATGAATGTATGTCCACTGTGCAGTGGGGATAGAGCTTAGCAGTCGTTCGTGTGCTGATCGCTGCCGCTATGTGTTTTGTCCACAATGTCGTGGGGAGCTGCTGTAGCATGTAGTGCAGTTCGTGTAGTGATAGTGTTGATGCTGTTGGCGTTGGTTGATGCTAATTTTCTGGTCAGTGTAGGAGGGTCCTCGATCAGATGCTGTGCGGCATGCTGCATTGAGTCGTATGGCGTGCTAATTTTTTGGTCAGCGTGGGAGGGTCCTCGATCAAATGCTGTGCGGCATGCTGCACTGAGTCGTGTGATCTACAGCAAGGGGAGTGGCTGCTGTTGTGAGAAGAAAAGTATTGTGCTTGTGTTGCGCTATGACGTACGCAACAACGTAGACAGGGCTTCAGTGGTGATGATGGGGCGTCGATGGGGCGTGGACTATGTAGTGTCCATGATCAGCAGTTAGCTATGGCGTGTAACAGGCCTTGGGTGTGTGTGTTGCTGATTGTTTCGTGATTTTAATTCCTATTATCTAAAAATCCCCCCTCCTGAAAGTTAGAAAAATAAAGACAATGGCGTGTAACAGGCCTTGGGTGTGTGTGTCGCTGATTGTTTCCTGATTTTAATTCCTATTATCTGAAAATCCCCCCTCCTGTAAGTTAGAAAAATAAAGACATAGGTGTCTGCTGAGACTCAAACCCATGACTTCTAACTAAATCCATCCCTAATACTTTATTACTTATCTATTAGGCCATTGGCCTGTGCCTTGACATTCATTATAATTAAATTATATTTAAATTATCTGAATCTCTAAACTAAAAATTTTTAACTAAACTAAAACTAAAACTAACACTAAAACTAATTATTCCTAACATAAATTACTTCCTAAAAATCTACGAAATTTTTATAATTTTTCCTTTTCTTATTTTTTTAGTATTTTCATCATTTGTTAATTTTTATTATCTTTTTATCTTTTATTAATTTTTTATTTATTTTAATTAGGACCCTTTTTGTAAAAATAAAAATTAAGACTATAGAAGGACAAAAATTAGGTGTCTACACTATATATACAAAACCCAAATTCAGTTTTCGTAATAGTTGCGAAAACATTGGGGTTTTATCTAAAACGGTTATATATATAAAATATATTATCACAATACTATACGGTTTTATTATATATATATCGAGTTAAATTATTAATTATTAATAATATACGTAATTGTACTATTACATATAATATATCGTTTTGATCGTATTGAAACCTACTTTTAATTAGTTAAATCATGTTTCAATTTTGGTAAGATTATCGTAATATATACATTCTATTAATATTATAGAATTATAGGTTATATTACCTAAAATTGTCTGTTTTTAATAAAAATAGTATCGTTGGATTCATATAGACGTAACGACACGTATTACATGCCCTCTTTTTAAAGATGATTTTTAACTGGTAGTTCGAGTTTTTAATAAAGTTGTACTATCTAAATAAATATTATCGTATTATATGTATTTTATGTGATTAAATTGTATTTTACCTAATTTTGTCGATATAACCTTATAATATAGTTATTATCTAACCCTAAATCCCTATAACATATCTCAATTATTAAAATATCATTAAATATATTAAAAATATAACTTCTTATCAAATCTGACCAATATATGTATAGGTAGTTTTTATTGCATTATTTATCATATTTAGCCTATTATTACTAGAAATATGTCTCGATTCGTAAATTAAGCCATTTTACTACGTAAATTTATAGTAATTAGCTCAAGTCACCAAATAATTCTCCAAAAATTTCTATAAACTTCTAAAAATATGGGAAATTCAGTTATCACTTGGTTTCAAGTTTTCGATTTATCGCCTATATATTCGAATTTACGATTTTACTCTTAAGTTATACTAAATTACTCAATTATGATTCTTTTTGCATAAAATTGATTTTAACCTATCTCAACATTATTATACTTTATTAGAAATCAGTATAGGTTAATTTCACCATTTAATTTCATAGATTCTATTTATTTCACAATTTCAACCTATTTTCTACCTTTTTTTAGGTTGAAAAATATAATAAATATTAAAATATTCAAATCAAAATTCAAGCTACACAGTAGTTATTTATATATCGTGTATATTCTATACAAAAATTTTGAGCAAGAAATAACATCATTTGATACATTTATTTTGAAAGTTAAAATTCGGATGAATAGGGACTTTTTTAAGTAAGTATATTAAATATTGTAAATTTTTCAAAAACAAAAATATCACACGAAAGCATGTATGAAATAATCTAAATATAATTTTTTTTTCGAATTTTTCTAGGTGGATTTGCTATTTTTAGAAAATTATTGAAAAACATGACAGAAATTTGACCTAGCTATTCTTAAGTGCTTTGGTAGCCGTGGGGTGGTAGGGGGTTATCAGATGGCCAAGGTGCGATGTAGACTGGTGGTTGTCGGTCGGGTTCTACAGCAAATTCACTATAGGTTTGGTTTCTATCCTTATTCGGTTCCAGCTCTGTTTTTGAATAATTTCTCTAAAATGGTTTGATTTTCTTAAATTTTTTTCTTTGATTTTCTTTCGATGTTTTAGGTTCTAAAGTATTTAAGTTATGTCTTAGAATTGATTTTATACTAGTTAGGAGCATCCAGAATTTTTTTCCTCCATAAATGCATACTCATCTCATAATTTCTCTAGTAGGTGGTGTCATCATCCTAAGTGTTTAGCTTTTGATGCAGTTTACTCCAATTTCTCCAACATGCCATGGAAGTTTTCTAGCAAATTCCCAATCGCAATTGAATTTTTTGGATAAGATTGCAATTATTTAAGTATTTTAGGTATATTTTATTAATATTTAGTTATTTAGTAATATATAAGTATATATATCCTACGTATATATCACGTGTAGTATATAACTATACTCGTATAATTAAGTTTCTAATATGTCTTTTATTTTTAAGATATGTTTCTTATTTATTTACATGAATTCAACACATGATATATATATATTTAAGTAATTTAGGGTTAATTTACGTGTATAATTATTATTTATACTAGATATAATTATAAAAATATGTATATATTCATATAGAAAATTATACTATATTATTTTATTTTATAGCTTAATTAACTTATCTTTAAGTTCTTATCGCATTTCAAACTCGATTTTAAGGATTCCGAACAATTTGGTATTATATTAAATAATTTTACTTCTAGGGGCAAAATTGGGATTTTGAATTGCTATTTTCAAAATCTAACTTTATTAAGTCATTTTGACTAACTTTTTTATTGATTAACTTTTCTATCTTAATTGTAAAGTTTGGGTTTAATAGGATAATTTTTCTTAAAGACTCTAAATCTAAGCTCGGTTGTTTTAAATATAATTTTAAGGACTCACATCTAATATGTGAAGTAACTGTAGTCAACATTTCGTTGCCCATAATGCAAACTCAAATCCAAAGTTTCCTTAAGAATTGAGCTATTTTTTAGCAACTACAACCTATAATCTCTTGTCACTCTTAGACACCAATTGAACCTCAATTTGTCCAATGCAAAATCTTTCTCCCTCTACTGTGCCTTATACTCTCTCTCAAGGTTCTGTTTTGATTCCTAGTTAATCAAGCTCAGTAGCTGCACTTTATATGACCCTTGCTACATTAGCTCTCAAACCCAATAAGACCCATTGCCTGCTATAGCTTATAGATTGAGGACTACCACCTAAAGGTTTCGTAAACCCTAACCTGTAGCAATGGCCTTATTTGAAAACATTACTCCCGCACCTCTTCTATTAAAACTAACACCACAGTTTAACTCGTGGTTATCGTGGTGTTTGAAATCCCTTAACCTAACCACCCTTGTACCTCCAACAACTACTAGTCACATTGCCCTATAACCATTGTTGACAATCAATCTTGAAACACCACAAATCTACCACCATATGTTGTGGCATTATGCTTAAGCCATGATTTGTCAATCAAATACACATCCAAATGGTGTTTCTCACTTGAAAATCCACTTTAAGTCACCCAAGAGACACCCTTATAGTTGCTTTCCTCTCTTTCTTCTCTTGACCTGCTTGGCTGACCCATATTTGGAATCAAGCTCAAACCTACCTAACCAACTTGTGTGTTCTATCCATATGCCTAGGTTCGACCCATCTTCCTTTCTTCTTCTTTTTTTGTTTAGTTTATTTATTTATTTATTTCTCTTTTTCTTTTTTATTTGCAAAAAAGACGAAAAAGCTAAAAAAAGAATTAAAAAAGAAGAATAGAGAGCAAAGGATAAAATAAATAATAAATATATATGTATATTTTTTCTCCTTTATGAAAATTTATTTATTATTTATAAAATTTTTTATATAGAAATAAATGTTTTCCTACTTTAGATAAATAAATAAAATGCTCTCACTCTCAAAAAATTTAATAATAAAAAAATAATAATAATAGACCCTTTTTTAAAGTTTAGGATTCTATTTTAGAATTTTTCAAAATAAATCAAATTAAGATAGTTTCTTCTAGAATTTTTCTTAAATAAAATTAAATGGATAAAAAAATGTAAACTCGATTGTTTTCTAAATTTAAAATGAACTAACGTACTTAAGTTCTTCAAAAACGAACTACGAAAGTTTGATATCGAATTGTGGGTATGTAGGCACTTATACGCAATTACCGAACGACTTAAAATACATAAAAATTTATTTTTTCACCTTTGTAAATAATTATTTTTTTTAAATTTATCCTTTTTGAAAATAAACATAATTTGTTACTTTCTTTACTTGAAAAATAGAAATTGTTATTTCAAATTATAAGGATATATTAAAAAATAAATTTGGAAAGTTAAAATGGTACTTATTAAGGTTTAATAGGATAATCATTGAATATAAGAATCTTTGGTTTTCAAAAATCAATTTTTTATAAAATTGATTTTCTCGTGGATTAGTGGCGAGGTTAGAGTCAATCTACTCAATTGATCATTGTCTACCTCTTTTCTAATTTTGGTCACATAGTGACTTTAAAAAGTTTTCAAAACTAAAAGAATCAAATTTAAAAAAAAAATAAATAAAAATTGAAAAACTCAAATTCAACAAACGAGTAGGATAAAATTAAATAGTGTAAGCTTAAAGCTTAACAAAAAGAGATACTATATATTAAAAAATATCAAGAAGATGATTACGGCTGCTATTAAGAGGGTATTTATACCGAAATATTAGGATAACCCGACGACTAAATCTGTTGTCATCTTGTGAGCTTTGGCAATAATAAAACAGCTCGGTTTTGTTTGGGTCAGCTCAAAGTACGGAGTTATTGCTCGATTTCCTTAGGAGAGCTCTGCACATAATGTGTTCCTTAAAGGCCGTGATCAACTTGGATTTGGAGCTGCTTGGAACTCAAAATACAACTGCTCTGACTTGCAGCTCCGCAGCTTGGTTATGGAGGAGTTCAGGTCGAGTATGTCAATCAACTCTGGCTCGGCGAAGAGCTCGGATCTATATATCTTGCTGCTGCTGCTGCTGCTTGGATGCGATGTGTCTAGAGCAATTCGGTAGTTGGGGAGAGTTGACAGGAGCTCGGCTCGCAAAGCGTCTATGTCGACAAAAACAACTCGGCATGTGAATAGATTGCAACTTTGGACCTTCGATCTGGCACGGGTCAAGGAGTAATGTCATTACAATGTGCAACTCCTCTAGCAATATAGCAAAGCCAACTCGGTGATATTCACAGAAGATCTTCCAACAGACTCCAATGCAGTAGTTCCAATATTATGGCAGCCATTAGCTTCAAGAGGAGTAAGTTTGGTGCATCCAGTTGCGATTGCTTCAAGACCTTTTTATCTACAAATTTCTGGAAACTGTACAGAGATAACTTCTCCCATAATGAGCAATATTGGCTTAAAGTTTTGAGGGATCATCTCTAATGTTTACACACGGCAAGCTTCAGAGTCTTCAGAAACCGACATCCACTTGACACAAAAAGCAACCCCTTATTTTTGAACACAACGAACGGCTTCTCCATTTCAGTTTCGGTTATGGGGTTCGTCACGCGGCCATGGTAACAACAACTTCTTCTCCTCCCATTTCCCTTCCTCCATGAGTTCATCCCTCATTCGTTGTGTTCGAAAACTTCTCAAGAGCCTTAAACGAGGCAGTTATATGAGACCGTTTCCTTGAATTTTCATGGTGTGAACAACCCACGAGAAACAAGGTAACCGCCTGCTACAAGAAACCGCACGTCCCAAGCGAAACATCTACAGACATCAAAATATGAAGAAACGTAATACAAATGTGCAGATTTTTAGCAAGAGACAGAGGAGACCATAGAAACCCAAATAACTAGTCAAATGCGAGTGAATTCGCCCAAAATTATAGAAGAAGATGAAGAAAAAGAATTATATAATCAACCAGATTTGGAAGAATCTGTAACAAGTATCGATTAGTTTTTACATGAGCGAGGTCCCGATCCTTACACCGTGTAACACAACGACAGCTACATGGCGGTTTTTGAACTTTAATGGCACGAACAAATTACGAACAGCAAAGAAACCACTCAAAGATACCAGGTATGCAAACCGATACATCCTCAGACATCAGAATGTGAAGAAAAGACGTATTAATGCAAATTTAAAGCCAAAGGGGAAGAGCAATCCTTTGAGCCCAAATAAATCAAGTATAAGCATATTTACTCGAATATGGAGACAAAAATAAGAGAAAGAAACTAGGGCAAACCAGAAGGGAAAAATTCCTAAAAGGAAGAAATGTTACACCACAAAATTTCGATAAATCCTTAAAAATCATGAGGATGGATTGCTTGTTTTCCATATATGATGTCGATTGTTAAAAGTATTTTTTTTGTTCTGGATACATGCAAAACAGAATACGACTACGAGAAAGCGTTGGAGGGTATTTGTGGTTACTTCAATACTTAAGTTGGCTTTCTCAACAGAAGATATAAAGTAATAATAAGAGTAAGAGTTATATTTATAGTGGAAGAGTGAGTATTATACTTGGACTAGACTTTTATAGTTGGGCTTAAGTTGCAAGCTAGTCAATATAAACTCGTAGCCTATTTATTAAAAAAGTCTTATCAACACCTAGTAATTAAATGATAAGACAATGTTATAATTTATACCTCAATTTTATCATTTTTTATAATTATATATGTAAAGTTTCAATTTTCTAGTTATATACTTAATTAAAAATTTAATTTTTACTATTTATACCTCAATTACATTCAATTCATATTATTAGTTTAGTTAACATGATTAGTCAATGGAATAACTATCTATGCCTTAAGGAAATCGCATAATCTTCTTAGGGCCATGGGTAGCCACTTACGGCCATCAGTGGACCTCTTGATCCGCTTCAAACTCACATTTTTAAAGCGGATCGTAATCTACAGTCTGTAGGGAATAATCAGCAGCTACCTCTCTAGGGCTATGCAATCTTTTTAAAGTCGTGTGTAGTTACTCCATTGATTGATCTTGCTAATAGATTAATGGTGTGAATTAAAATTAATTGAAGTATATAAGGTAACAATTAAATCTCTAATTGAATATATAATTAAATAAATTGAAATTTTAGGTGTATAATTGTGAAAGTTGGTAATGTTGAGATATAAATTGTGATATTGGCCCTTAAATGATTAAGTTACTTTTAGATCAATTGTTGATAAAAATGACAAAGACTGAGAAACTTTATTAAAAATTATGTGTTTAATGAACTTATCCTTACACTATTTGATAGATAAAATCTAAAAAGTATTATTAATTTATTCGAATTCTCAGTAAAATTTTTCAATAAAGTTTATCATTACTCCTTCTTTATATGTATAATATATAAAATATAAGACCTGTCGTCCAGTTTTCGCCGGGGGAATATAAAGCTAAAGATTACATATTTAAAAAGTTAT
>JAMXBB010000002.1:11463377-11556202 GCA_024138015.1 Lumnitzera littorea
GTGGCGGGGTGGTGTGGTGTGGTGGAAAGAAAATGGAAGAAACGTGGCACCGCCGACGCTAATGGTCGGAAATTGTTTGCCTTTATGGAGTCATGCCAGCCATTTATTTCCTTCCTTCACATTTGAAATTCCAAATTAAAGTAATAGCACGATGTAAGTGGAATGTTAGACTCCAACAACCATAAAATTAAATATACATACACTTTCTTAAGATATATGGAATAAAGTAAAAAACAAGAACTTTTCTTACAATATAAATAGGAATTGTTTTCTCGCGCCCCCACCTCCACCCACGCCACCACACCCCCAACCCCAACCCCCCCCCCCGACGGCGAAAAATATATAAGAGTTGAATGAATGGCTGAAAAATGAAAATCTATTGGGTTATAATTCTCATAATATAATTATTATTCAATTGAATTTCAAATAGGTCGCCAAATCTACTTGAGTTTGAAAATGGCCAAAATATTATTTGTTCGTTTATATGTTTTTGGTTAAATTATAAATACACCTTTATATTCCCTTATCTGTTTATATTCCAAATATTTCTTTTCCTTTTTCAGTGAAAGCACATTTCAAGTCTTTGAACAAGTGTATTATAGCTCTTATGTGTCCTTACTTTTATGGAACTTCATTTATAGTGTCCTTTTAATTGTTTCATTAAATTGCAAAACAGTGAAAGATGGTATGAAAGCATATATATATATATATATATCCTTTTTCTTAAAAAAAATATATATAAACGCTCTAAGGGTAATGCATCTATGCAGAATTTTCACCTTATTTGTAATATTTTATAAATATGTAGGCTTAATCAATTACAGGAATAATTACCAATTTACCATACAAATTTACAAAACTTTCACATTTTTTACGATTGATATCTTCAATTTTCGATTTAAAACTATATAAACTTCACGATGCATCTGGCCTTTCCAAGAAATTTCATAGTGAAGATTCCGACCCTCTACTTTTCTTCATTTAAGCTTCATGGCAATATGGGATCGAAGGATTAAAAAAAAATTAGTTCATAATATTTAATTGCTTGAAATCCTTATAATTAATGGAAGATCAAAATCCAATTAGAAGAAACTGGAAGCCTTATTTATTTTTTATCATTCTATTTTCTATTGCCGTCAAGTTCTTATAAAAAAAATGTATAAAAATCTAAGGTATTACAAATTGACATACAACAAATTTTAATAGACACTAAGATTCATAAAAAATTGGAAAATTCAAACAATGCTCAATCTTGAGACATTAATATTTCAAAAGTTTAAAGTTTTAATAAACAATTAAGAGAAAGATAAAACCATTATGACACGCTTAGTTTGCAAAATAGAATAACATAGGAATAAAATTATAATTTTTTAGAAATTAAATAGTGTTTTATAATTATTTTGATGCTCCATGAACAAGTAAGAAACTATGTTGTAAAAAATAAGGACTAATATCATAAATAGTGACCAAATGTTGCTAAAATGAACAATTTACTATATATATTTTGAAAAGATCAATTTACTATTTAATTGAAGTTTTTATAGTTATTTTTATTACCTGAATCAACTTTATTAAATTCATTTACTAACATGAATAGAAGGAGAAGAACTAAGAACTGAACCTTCCACTATCCTAAAGTCGGTAGGTGGTAAGCAACCAACAAATATGAGTTGCATGACCTTTTCACCATGTGGCTATCCGATAAACTCCATACTAAATGGTTGAAATGGTCACTTAAAAAGAAGTAGGTCGTAATCAATTTTAAAAAATAGATTGTTCGACTTATTAATAATTATAGGTCAAAACTTGGTTCATTTTTATATTCACATTAATAAACAAGCTTAATAAAGTTAATTTATATAACAAAAATGATAATGAAAGCTTTAATTAAATATTAAATTGATCTTTTCAAAATATACATAGTAAATTATATTTTGACAAAGTTTCGATACCATTCCTAACATTAACTTAAAATAAAATAATAGCTACTCCTTGGATCTCGTGAAGTATTACAGTTTCTCGTTTATCAACAATTGTAATTTCATAGAATACCTGTTTCACCAATCAACCTTAAAAATAGGCTTAAAAATGAGAAAGACTCATTTTATTCTGAAATCAACTAAACGTAACATTGATGTATTTAAAAATGTTAATACAATTTACTTATTTATTTTTTTAAGAAAGATATCCAATATATGGTAACAACAAAAGTCTTAATTCTTTTTTCCTTTAATAAATGTGGACCATATTTTCCTCCCTTTCAAGAGAACTCAAAAAAGGAAAAAAAAAAAAAAAGAAACAAAATATCGCATTATCACAAAAAAAAGCATTGAAGGCCACTTAAACTTGAAGAACAAATCAAGAGGTCCATTGTGTTCTATTAATAAACAACGGTATAAGTATACATACACACGCATACACACATTAAACAAAGCAAACACATAAAAATAAAATCACACTGGTTTCCTGTGTCTTCGCGCGTCCTCAAGGCAACACGCTTTTCTCTCCTTTGCATTCCTCCTTCCATTCTCAGATCAATCAAATAGTTGATTGCCTTCCCTCGCTCTGTCTCTGTATGTGTGTGTCTCTTCTCTTTCTCTATCTCTCTATCTCTCTCTCTCTTTTCAACTACGCGACACCTGAAGAACGAACACCAACGGTAAATGACAACTAAAGCAACTACCTCGACTACCTTGTATTTTAGTCCTTGTTTTTATCATTTGTTTTGAATTTTTTTTTCCTTCGTTTTATCAAATTAATCGTCATTTTGGTATCTGGGTCTTCCTCAATTTCCATTTTGGTATGTGGGTATTCATCAAGTTCTTATATTGTCTTTGCTTCCTTACCAATTAAGTTTTACTTTTCCTTGATACGTATGTGGTGTTCGTTCCGTGTCTTGACTCTTGTTTGAATTTATTAATAATTTATGATTTTGGGTTGGTTCCTACAAATCTGGCATTCAATTTTATTTGTTTATATGAATGGTTAATTTTTGTTTTTTTTTTTTGAAGAAAATCAATCTTGATGTTGTTTTCTTTGTATGTTTATTGAATCTCAAATCTTGGTTTGTTTGGGCTATTATATTAAAACACCTGCAAATTTTAAACTTTTATTGATTTTGATTTTGCTTCTATATATAACAAAGCATTACAAATTTCATTCTTGGTATTTGTGTCTTTGTATCTTTTTGGAAATTTCAATCTTGTTCTGTTTTGGCTTTTGTTTTGAAACATCACATATTGTATTAAGAAAATTAATGGTTTGCATGTGTGCCTGTGCTTATATGCTTTTCAGGTGATGATTTTAGGGGTGAAATAAGAAAAAGGAAATGGCTGGTTTTGTTGGTGTTCTTGTTTCGGATCAATGGCTTCAGAGCCAATTCACACAAGTCGAGCTTCGAACTCTCAAAGCCAGAGTATGCATTTTAATTTACACTGTTGCATGGTTTATGCTTTTTGTTTCAATTGATATTGAGAGAATTTGGTCGTTGCCTTGTCGTTTTCTGGTGGCTAATGTAATATTTTTATTGGAATTAGTATATCTCAATAAAGAATGTATCTGGCCGTGTCACTGTAAGGGAATTGCCACCAGTGTTTGCAAAATTGAAAGCTTTCAACGGAATGTATAGCGAGGATGAGATTAAGTCTATCCTTGCAGACTCTTATGCCAATACGGATGAAGAACTTGATTTCGAGAGTTTTCTTCGGGTAAGTCGATTATGGTGACATGAAGTTTTGCTAGACTTTCTTTCCATGGAGGAAATTTATCACTATTTATAGGAAGAAAATGTGATTCCATGGTTGCACGTAAGTGAAAATTGAAAAATTTATGTCTTCCCTCTCCACTTTTTGCTACTGATTCTATTGAGGAACTTTGCCCAGATATGTGACAAATGAACTGTAATAAGCAGTTGTGCAGACTTCATTCAATGTACTTGTTGAATTTCATGGCAGGCTTTCCTAAAGTTGCAATCTCGAGGAACACCGCGAGCTAGTGGGAAAAGTTCTTTTCTAAAGGCAGCTACTACAACTTTTCATCATACAATAAACCAATCTGAAAAGGCTTCTTATGTAGCACATATTAACAGCTATCTGGCAGAAGATAAATTCTTGAAGGACTTTCTTCCCCTTGATCCAAATACTAATGCCTTGTTTGATCTGGCTAAAGATGGAGTTCTTCTCTGGTAGGAACATTTTCTATGCAGCTCCATTTGATTTCACTTTTTATGATATCCTGTTCATTAATGGGACTAGTCGTTTTGTGCAGTAAGCTCATCAATGTAGCTGTACCTGCAACCATTGATGAGAGAGCAATTAACACAAAGCGTGTCCTCAATCCTTGGGAGCGAAATGAGAATCATACACTTTGTCTGAACTCTGCAAAGGCTATTGGCTGCACCGTGGTTAATATTGGTACACAGGACTTGGTAGAAGCGAGGGTAAGCTGCAAATTGCAAAATCACTGTGATGGCATTTCTTATGTATACTTGCCTATTTAGGAAGAAATCTGATTTTCTCCTTTGCTGTGTCCATGTTGTAGCCCCATCTAGTGCTTGGATTGATTTCTCAAATTATAAAGGTACACAGCTTTATCTCCTTTTGCTTTTGGTGTGCTCTAGTTTAAACAGGAAGGCCGTGCTATGAATGAAAACACCAATGCTTAGAAGGATATTCTTATGGTGTTATCTACTTGTGGTAATACCAGATACAATTGTTGGCTGATCTCAATTTGAAGAAGACCCCTCAACTTGTTGAACTGGTGGATGATAGCAAGGTAATGTAGCAAAGATTGTTTCCTCTTCCATTGATTTTGTGGAGTGTAGATTCTGTCCTCTTTATTCTTTTATTGGAAGCATGATATTTATAATTCACTTTCTCTGCACTATGAAATTTCTGATAGGATGTGGAGGAACTTCTGGGTTTGCCACCTGAAAAGGTTCTTCTTAAATGGATGAATTTCCATCTGAAGAAAGCTGGGTATGAGAAACAAGTCACAAACTTTTCTTCTGATGTGAAGGTAATTGCAAACACTTGCACGTAAAACTTTCTGTTAGCACTTCTCTGCTTCAGTATTTTTATTGGGTAAGATTCTTGAGTATTTTTATACAAGGTTGTGAGATTGTTTTTCTCTCATTTATTTATTTTTTGGGTGGGTGGTTTGGGTGGGTTTATGTAAACTCCTTACTTCACATTTAGGTAATTGTTAGAGCTAGATCCAGTGGATTATGTTGTATGGTAATGCTGTGTCTCATTACTTACATGGAATATATATTTGCAGGATGGGGAGGCATATGCTTACCTTCTTAATGCTCTTGCTCCAGAGCATGCATCCCCGAGTACATTGGCTGAAAAGGACCCTAAGGAGAGGGCAAATATGGTTCTTGAGCAGGCAGAGAAACTGGACTGCAAGCGATATCTCACACCTAGTGATATTGTCGAGGGTTCACCAAATCTTAATCTTGCATTTGTGGCACAAATCTTTCAGCATAGGTGTGAAGCAGCATTTGCAATTTGTTTTCTTTATTCCTTTGAAAAGCTCTAGGACTCGTAGCACTTAAGTTTTTCTTGTCACTGTTGAAACTTAAATATAGGGTTTCATAGAAAAGATTAGGGCTTATTAGAAATTACAATCTTTATGAAAAAGAACCTTCCAAAGAATAGGGAAATTAAGTTTTTAACTTTTGATGGTGCACACTATGGTTTTTGTCTACGTGTAAGCCAATGAAATGTGTTGCTTCTCAGGAATGGTTTGACGACCGATACCGAGAAGATTTCCTTTGCTGAGATGATGACAGATGATACACAAACATCCCGGGAAGAGAGATGCTTCCGTCTGTGGATGAACAGTCTTGGTATTCCTACCTATGTAAATAATCTTTTCGAGGATGTGAGGAATGGGTAAGGACTTTATTTCATCTTTGGTGATGCTCACCATGGATCATTGCACTGTCAGTAACATCTTTGTCATGCAGGTGGGTACTTTTGGAGGCCCTTGACAAAATTTCACCAGGATCAGTTAACTGGAAGCATGCCTCTAAGCCCCCCATAAAAATGCCTTTTAGAAAAGTTGAGAACTGCAACCAAGTTATAAATATTGGGAAGAATTTGAACTTCTCCTTAGTGAATGTAGCAGGAAATGATATTGTCCAAGGAAACAAGAAGCTCATACTAGGCAAGTTTGCTCTTAGTTTCTAAGGCATAAAAAAATTTCGCTTTCTGTAGACTGCTTAGCAGTCACATCTATGAATTTTGATCTTTAGTTGACATCTTGCCACCAGAGATATATTCATTCGTTTTGTAGATGACCACTATCCTGGTGGTGCTGGTAGAATTTCTCTTTTTTTTGGATAGGTGTGGTGCTGGCAGAGTTCTTATATTCTTTTTTGACATTAATACTATTCTTGGAAACTCTTATTATTTTTCATTCAAGTCTGACCTTTTGAAAAGAACTCTTTTGAGTTTTTTATTCTTTAAACTTTAATTCTTATGCCCCTAACATGGTGTGACGTGTCATACCAAAGAGTCTACATCAAAAGAAATTTGGACAGGATATACTAAGAGAATTAACATCACCACGAAAATGAAGTATTTGAAACAATGTGAGACTTTAGTGTACTGGTTGAAAGGATTAGCAGTAATTGCATAGCAAGATAAAGGTTCAGGACTTCCCATGTATTTACTCCTTTGCTTGTTACCATCAATCTCATGCAATTGATGTTATCTTTGTTGGAAATGGATAATAAATGGTTTTGCCTCCCATGCTCATGATAAAATAGCCCCTCTTCCCTTGATCGATCCTATTTAATGGGCTGAGTGCTGAATATTATCATGTGATGAATTACAGTTGTAAAAACTTTTATGGCTAAGTCAATAATTTTTTCAGAAATATCTCCCATGTGATTTAATGTTGTTCCTCCATTATGCAGCATTTCTGTGGCAGCTGATGAGATTTACTATGCTCCAACTCTTGAAAAACCTGAGGTCTCACTCGCAAAGAAAAGAGATAACAGATAATGACATTCTGAATTGGGCGAACAACAAAGTGAAAGCAGCAGGCAGAACATCTCAAATGGAGAGTTTTAAGGTAACCAAAGTATTGGACAACTTTGTTTGCCTTGGACGATGATGCTTATCTTAATTTTTTCTTTTGTTCTAACAGGATAAAAACCTTTCTAGTGGGATTTTCTTCCTGGAGCTTCTTAGTGCTGTGGAACCGAGGGTTGTGAACTGGAGTCTTGTCACTAAGGGGGAAACTGGTATTTTAATTTTTTGATGAGAATTGCTTGACTTTTGTATTTGATGCTTTTTTTTTACCTTTCCTTTTTTTTTTTTTTTTTAACAATGTCTCGTTTTGACCAAAAAAGAATATATTATAACTGATATGCTCCCTATTGTCTTTAAGTGACACTGTGTTTGTTTTCATGCAAAACTATGCTGGGAAAGAGTATTTTTAGCTCTTTTTTGAAACTGCAGATGAGGACAAGAAGTTGAATGCTACATATATTATCAGTGTTGCTCGAAAGCTTGGGTGCTCCATTTTCTTGTTACCTGAGGACATAATGGAGGTGATGACTTTGGACCATATAATGCAACTATGCTTTTGTTCTATTTGTTTTACTGTCCAGTCTTATACATCCCAAGTTCTATAAATTATATGAGAATAGACTCACTGCAGTTTGAGGTATCTGTGTGGACAATTCCTGTTAGAAATTATTATAATGAAGTGAACCATTTGCTGCTAACAGATTAGCTCTGCTGAGCTCAAGAGGAGTTTGGTTTTTGTTGAATTTTATTTTTATATATTTAATCCTTTTAAAGGAGGCTAGTGAGATGGTTGCTTTGCATTTCTTTTATCCTGGAGTCCTTCAAGCTTAGATGTTGGAAATTAAACGTTTGCCAAATAGGGGAGGCAGAGCAGCAAGTCCTTTGTGTCCAAAAATAATGACATACATTTGATCTTGGAATTCAATAGAAATGTTGTCATTCTTTTTCTCCTGACGTCACTTACCAATTCCAACTTCAGATGCTTGGCAGAGAAGACTGTTGTCTAATCTCATGACCAACCCTAAAATGAATACAGTTTTGGGGTTGCCATATTTCTGAACATCAAGAGTATGTTGTTGTGACAGGTGAACCAAAAAATGATCCTCACTTTAACAGCAAGTATCATGTACTGGAGCCTGTTACAGGCAGGAGAGTCTGAATTAGGTCATTGTGAAGATGGTGCCAGTGCAATGGCGTCCCCTCGAAATGATGAGGATGAGATCAACCTAGTCAGTGGGGTTGCCAGTTTGGCTCTAAGCGATGATGCTACCTCTTCAGAACAAACTGGAGATGAATCCTCTCATGGAGCTAAAGATGTAGAGCCCAATGTGGAAGATAAAAAAGGTGAGGATCCATCTTGATACCATCTAACCGGAAAATCTTCTACTCTCTGGGCTGCTGACAAAGAGCCTTCATCATTCAGAAAGAGAAAGTGTATATTGGATTTTATGACACAATACAAATTGTTTTTCCTGGAGGGCAATTCCTCAAAGTTAAGAGCTTCTTGCAAATACAATGTTGTTAATAGGGTTTCAGAGGTTGCAAAATGTGTAGCTTTGTTTTTATAGATATTTCAATTCTTTGTTGTATTTGAACTTTTAACCACAAATTTTACAGTTATAAAATAAATCACATTATAAAGGTAATTTTGTTTTACCCAGCTATGGCCTTCTCTTATATTTGCGATGTCCACTTTTACAAAGTGATACGATTAGGATTCAATGAATAAGCAAACACGCAATTTCGTAGTAGTTATGAATACTTGTTCTTCCAAATGTTTGCTAGTGAAGCAAACACTAATTCTAGTACTTCACAGCTCGAACGTGATAGTTCTCAGGGAATCCTCTTCTTCCCAGTTGCTCTCATCTACCTTTTAACTACTTTCAATACAATGCTTTCTAACTGACTCCCTAACTTACTCATTACTATTTATACTTTTCCAACATAAGCCTACTATTCTTTATTCACAACTACTAGACGTAATACCTAAACACGGCACAATTACACCTCAACACATTCAGTACATGCATCTACACACCACTTACAGTATACGTACACACATACCAGTTACAATATACACACACACCAATTACAGTAAACACACGTACACACACTAATTACAATACACACACCCACCCTCACCTATCTCCTTTTATATACATGAAGTAAAAGCTTAAGCACTCTTAAAGTCATATCAATACTCACCCCTTGAAAACTGTCCTTGTCCTTAAGGATAAAATTCGGATATTGCAACATGAAATTAGAAGTATCCATCTAAGTGGCATCATCTATTGTAAAGCCTTCCCATTGCACCAAAACTTGTGGAATCTCTAAACCATCTCGAACAACAAAGCGGCAACCTAAGATTTTGTGTGGAGATTGCTAATCAACCAATTCATCAACATGTAATTCGTCCAGAAGATTGGACAAAACTGGAAAAGAGTCATGAGATTTGTTGAGAAGAGACACATGGAACACTAAATGAATACAACAATATGGAGGAAGTTCCAACCGACAAGCAACATTACCTACTTGTGACAAAACCTAGAAGGGACCGTAAAAGCGGGGGGCTAATTTGGATGAAGTCTTTACTCCAATCTTAGAAGAAAGGGTAGGGCGAAGACACAAGAACACCTAATCCCCGATAGCATAGCTAACATCCCGGTGGTGTCGATTGGCCACTGCATAATTGCGAAGTTGTGCATGCTCCAAATTTTGGTGCAAATGCACCAGTATGTCATCTCGAGCCTCCAAGGTTGCTTCAACCGAAAGGTTTTTGGATTTCTCTTGAAAGATAAATGGGAATTAAGGGAGGAAGCCTCCTATAAACAGCTTCAAAAGGTGTCATTCCAGTAGACGAATGATAGCTTGTATTATATGAGAACTCAGCCCAAGAAATCCAAGTGGTCCAAGTATTAGGATGTTCTAAAGTAAGGCACCGAAAATAGCATTCCAAATTACGATTTAATACTTCCATTTGTCCATCCATTTCAGGATGATATGTGGTACTAAAATTTAGACGAGTTCTTTAGAGATTAAACAACTCTCTCCAAAAAGAACTAACAAAAAGTGGATCTTTATCCGACACTATGGTATGAGGAAAACCATGTAAACGTACCACTTCTCGTACGAAAAGTTTGGCAATCGACTTAGCATTATAAGGGTGCTTAAGCAAAAAGAAGTGCCCATATTTAGAAAATTGATCTACAACAACTAAAATAGTATCAAAGCCCTTAGATTTAGGTAATCCCGTGATGAACTCCAAAGAAATGTCTTCCCAAACAACTTTAGGAATAGGTAAAGGATTGAGTAATCCAATCGGTGACAAGTTTTGTACCTTATTTTGTTGATACATCGCACAGGAAGCCACAAAGTTTGCCACGTCCTTCATACCAACCCAAAATAAGTGGGCAGCTAACCTCCGATAAGTCTATATGTATCCTGCATGACCTCCTACTACAAAGGCATGGAACTCATTCATAAAAAGTGATGGCTATGAAAAATGAGGAGGAATCATCATACGTCCTTTATAATGCAATGTATCATTCAAAAGGTGGTATCTAGAATTCAAGTCCTTCCCTTTCTTAAGTTGCTGAATCTTTTGAGCTAAAGTAGAATCCTTAAGGACATCTTGTTTAATAGCTGTAATATTTGTCCAAATGGGTCCTGAAATGGCCATGAAATCAACTTCTTCAAACATCTTGGAAAGTGCATAAGCTACCCCATTGTCCTTCCCAGCCTTATATTGTATATCAAACTCATAACCAAGGAGTTTAGCTAACCAATGCTGCTGGTTAGGAGTAGTAATCTGGTAGTAAAGTAAATGTCGCAAGCTCTTTTAGTCGGTTCATACTATGAAATGTCAACTAAGGAGATAAGGTCGCCAATGATTGATTGCAGGCACTAATGCCATCAGTTCCTTTTCATAAGTTGATTTGGTCAGTGTCTTAGTTGATAGAGCTTTACTAAAATAGGCTATCAGTCAAGAGTCTTTCATTAAAACTGCACCAAACCTAAGTCTAGAGGCATCACATTTAATGACAAACGGCTGCTGAAAATTAAGCATAACCAACACCGGTGTTGAGTTAGAGCATGCTTCAAAAGCGTAAAAGCTAGATTAGCATCCTCATCCCATTCAAAAGCTTTCTTCTTCAAAAGATTGGTTAATGGCCTAGCTATTTTACCATAATCCCTATTAAATTTCCAGTAATAGCTAGACAACTTAAGAAAACCTTGCAAAGCTTTTAAAGAATTTGTAATAGGCCAATCCAAAACAACTTGAATCTTGTTAGGGTCCATTGCTACCCCATTGGCTGAAATCACATGTCCTAGGTACTCCAATGACAATTGTCCAAACATACACTTCTTCCTAGTAGCCAAGAATTGATGTTCTTGGAGCAATTTTAAGACTATTCACAAATGGCCTATGTGAGCTTGCATAGTCGAACTATAAATGAGAATATCATCAAAGAAAACCAAGACAAATTTATGCAAATATGGTTGAAAGACCTCATTTATGGTAGATTGAAACGTTGCGGGGTGCATTTGTGAGCCCAAATGGCATGACTAAAAATTCGTAATGCCCATAACGAGTTTTAAAGGCTATTTTAAGAATATCATCAGCATGAACTCTTATTTGATGATAACCTGCATGGAGATCAATTTTTGAAAATATAGACACACCGAACAACTCATCTAATAATTCCTCAATTATTAGAATAGTATACTTATCTAGAATAGTTGCGCTATTAAGCATATGATAATCAACACAAAAATGCCATGACCCGTCTTTTTTCATCACCAAAATTATGGGACTCGAAAATGGACTAACACTTGGTTGTATGATGCCAGCTTTCAACATATCCATTACCATCTTTTCTATTTCATCTTTTTGTACTTGAGCATAGCAATATGGATGAACATTTGTTGGTCCGATCGCTTCCTTCAAGGGAATTCTATGATCCGTAGCTCGATTGGGTGGCAAACATTTTGGCTCATCAAAAATGTTCTCAAATTCATTCAGAATCGCAAACACCTCAAAAGGGGTCTCAAATGAATCCATTGTCGTACATCCAAATCTAACCTAAATAACCATATTGTAATGCTCCCACTCGTCCAAACTGTATAAATTCTTATAAGTGACAAAATATTTAGACAATGAGGGATCGCCCCATAACACATGTTCTTGTTGGTGCTTAAAAACTTTCATGCACATCTTGCACCAATCAACCTTAATTTCTCCCAATGACTAAAGCCAAGCTATACCAAGAATCATATCAATAGTGCCTAATTCAAACACATAGCAATTCATGTCAATGAGCAAGGTACCAATCCTCAACTGTAGCTGACAACATACTCCCATAGATTTAACCACTCGACCATCACTGAGCTTTACAACAAAAGTTAAGGTAGAATGTATTTTTAATTGTAGTTGTCGTACCAATCGTAAGGAAACAAAATTGTGACTTACTCTGCTGTTTATTAGGATAGATACCCATTGACTGCTCAATTCGCCTTTAAACTTAAGTGTCTTAGGTCCATTGAAACCATTAATAGCCAAAAGAGAGAGTTTTGACTCTACTTGAGGTTTATCCGAATTCTTGGAAGTGGACAAAGGCTCCCGAAACTTTACCCAATGTTCTTCCACCTGATCCTCATCCTCTTCAAGGATTAAAACTCTCAAGGTTTTGTTAGGATACTTTTGATTAGGTTGAAAAGGCAATTCACACTTAAAACATACTCCTTTATTTTTTCTATCCAAATACTTAGCATAAGTCATCTATTTCAAGCCTTTATGAAAATGCTGACGATCATTACTTGAACTCTTAGTTGAACTAGAAGTTGAATAGCTATTCTGGTCTTTCGAATATGTAGAAGATCTCGATATGGATGACATTTGTTGAGTCAGATACTCTGCAACAGTGTTAACACCCTTACCTTGCGACTTCTAAGACGGATTCAAATGAGAAGTAGTATGTGCTGGAATCGGCTCATGGGTCATAGGCCTATGATTATACGAAATAATAGATGACATACTCTTCTTACTTTCTGATGATACAAAAATGCCATGCTCAAATTCATGTTCTACGCTAAAAGCTAATTCCATCGCATTAGCCCAAGATGCCGGCCTTAATGTTTGAACTCTTAATCAAATATCCTCTCTTAATCTGCCTAAGAAATACTCAAGCATTTGCATCCCAGTGATCTCCGGAATTTGAGACGTTAGGGTTTTGAAAAATTGCAAGTACTCCCTAACTGACGAATTTTGTCTCAACGTTGAAATGGTTATAAATGTATTTCTCGTTGATAAGCTAACATATCGAGTAAAAAGTTCCTATTTAAAATTGTTCCAATTAATCCTTGGAAATCTCCTTTTTAGCATTTTTAGCCAATAGATAATTCGTCCTTTTAAGCCGATCACCGCCACCTCTATCTTCCTATCCTCTCACACATGATGGACTTCAAAATATTGCTCCAATAAAGTTAACCAATGCATGGGATCTTCCCCTTCAAAGGTCGGACCATTAACTACATTCATCATTCAAGATCGTATATCCTCGTCCGAATCACCTAATTGAGAATCCTCAAACTCGTTAACCACTCACTTTGTTCCAATTCGAATTCCAGAAGAAGAATCCATCTTACCTTTCAATTTCTCCCCTATATTCGATCTTTCTCCAATCTCTTGCAAGGAAGATTGGATCAAAGTTAATGCTGCTTCGATTCTAGTGATTGAAGCCTTCAACGATGTGATATTGGAAGCAGTGGTTTGATCTATAGTAGCTATCTGATGTTGCAACTCATGCATACTTCCATTTAATTCATCTTTGACCGATTTTACACTATAATTTGAAGATCTAAGATTTTTCTCCAAATTATCAATCCTAGACTCCATTCTAGTCATCTCTAATTTTAATTTTCCCACAGACAGTGCCAATTTGATATGACTAGGGTTCAATGAATAAACAAACACACAATTTCATAGTAGTTATGAGTACTTGTTCTTCCAAATATTCACTAGTGAAGCAAACACTAATTCTGGTACTTCACAGCTCAAATGCGGCAGTTCTTAGGGAATTCTCTTCTTCCCTGGTGGTCTCATCCACCTTTTGACCACTTTCAATACGATGCTTTCTAACTAACTCCTTACTACTATTTATACTTTTCCAACATAAGCCTATTATTCTTTATTCGCAATTACTAGACATAATACTCAACCACAGCACAACTACACCTCCACCCATCCAGTACACACACCCACACACCACTTATAGTACATGCACACACATACCAATTACAGTACACGCACACACACCAATTACAATAAACACACATACACACACTAATTACAGTACACACCCACCCTCACCTATCTCTTTTAAGGGCTTATGCACTCTTGGAGTCGTATCACAAAGTATTAGGAATCCATTGATGACCATGCTTCCTCAAACAGCATTACAGCCTCATTGTACTTGGAGAGGAAATCCAAACCCTCTCGCTTGTCTGGTTACGCGTGGCCAGTATCATTAGACCATACAAGATCACAGGAAAGAGAGCTTGACTTCATTCTCCAAGATCAACCTTTAATGCGAATTAACAGAGTGCTGGAGTGAGTTTAAAGAGTTACTGATCATTTTTAGCTGCACCGTTCTCTGTTACTGTCAAACACCAGTTCAGCAATAAGAAGATTCCTCGGGTTAACTAAATATGCTAAATTATAGTTACAATTCTAGGATTCTGGAAACAAACTTCAGAAGATATCAATAAAATTTCAGACCCTGTTTCGTACAATCTGTCATTGTCCTAACTTCAGAGCCCATGTCAAGGCAATCGCCTAACATTATATACAATCATTACCAACAGCAAGCTCTATTAAATACATGAATCTACCTTCTCAAATATACTTTCCTAAAAAGCACTTTCAATCTGAAAACAATTTGTGCAAAGCAAAGGGCAACCTTGAGGTCACCACGATTTTACAATAATAGTAGATAGCCGATGAACTGTTTATTCTTCTCATTTTTGCCTATGTTATTCTACCTATGGAAAAAAAAAAAAAAAACCAATGAATAAAATCTATATTTTTGTTCTCTATATGGAGGAATAACGGACACAAGAAACCAATAAATCATGGGATTTGATCCTGCCCATCGTCACTTATAGCACTTGCCTTTTCCTGTTCAGCCACAACCATAAGCATTTCTAGGCGTTTGTCAAATAGTAAGGCACTCTCATCTCTCTTATCAAGCTCAGCAGCTTCTGCTTCAAGCCATTTATCTCGCAAATCATCTAGAATATTGCCCTGGTCCACAACAGCCATAGCTCCTGGAGCACTTGGAACAGTGGTACGAAGTGATGAATCTCCAGAAGGGGGTGGCAGAGTAAGTAACATGGCCCGAAATTCATGAGTGTCAGCAAATGTCTCAAAATTGCAAGCCATGGTATCTAAGCAATACTCTCGGATCTTCAAAACCCCATACCTGCAATGCAGGTTAATCGCTCAAAAACAAGAAAGTTGCCAAAAGCCACTGATGCCAAATTATTTACTAAAAATGCAACATTCAAGTTCAAATTGGCTTCCACTTTGTCAACTAAGTGGAATTCTATGAGATTTTCAGATTATCTATTTATACAAAATCGAAATATCATAATCAAAATTACCCTTACTGACAGCATATTGCCCACATTAGAGCTTCCTATCCTGTTACAGGAATAAAAAAAATTCAAGCAGCATAAAATGCTGCTGTTTTTGCCATTGTAGCAGAAAAGTGAGGATACCAGTAAGTCAGGATCGGGAAACTGCTGCTTTTGGATTATCTTGACTAGAATAGGCACCAGAAATCCATCAAAAGTCGGCAAAAATTAAAAGAGGCACTAAAAGATCAAGTGATTTCACTGGCCAAGTATGATGAGATATGCACCACTGCTCTTTGTACCAATACCTTTTACCGCAATAAACAAAATTTATTAATTAAAAACAGCACCAATAACTATGACTTTCACTACACAACATTGACCGGTTAATAAAAGCACCAACCAAGTAATATGTAATATGAAGGATTTGGAGGCATGGGCAGCTTACATGTCTGATAACATCAACCAATGACAAAGTTCAGCAGGTGAAGTCATTTCCAGATGTGGTAACAATACATCAGCAACAGCACGTTTAAGGGGAAATAATAGATATCTAGAAGCAGCATCAAAGATGTCCTCCGCCTGCAATTATCAAAATCAATCATTATGCTACTTTTTCTGAAGCAAAATAATAGGGATAGCCTTAGCTTGTTGCTAAATCGTTATGATAACAAGTGAAGCACTTCAATTGTTTTGTCGAGTACCTGGTCAGGATCTATTTCCTTCAAACTGTCTGTGTACCTGAATGATAAAAAAGATCAAGATAAGTGATTGATTCCAAATTGCATAAAAACATACAAAAGGAAGGCACTCACATGTACTCAATCATTTTCTCAAAAGCCTCTGCACTTAGATCATGTTCTTCAACACATTGAAGTCTCATAGTTGGTAACAGATCTCTCTCTCCACGAAAATCTTTCATCCGGAAGAGTCTTGCTTTAAAATATTCTGACCTTGATGCTATTACTACCTGATGGCAACGAAAAACCCTTTTATCAACTCTAACACAGACATCAGCAAGATCATCTACAAAATCATTTATTGGCATTGCACCAATGGAAGCAACTAAATTATCAAGACCGTTCTCCACAATGTGGTCCTGGGACGAATTGGCTAGAGAAACTTGAAGGATCCGATCCATAGCAGATGGAAGACGGTCTTCTTCAGGAAGGGACAAGCCCTGTAAGATGAACCTCTTCTGAGAGTTGTCTACATCTTTCAAAGCCTTGTATTCTGCATATCTTTGATGAATTAATTCTTTCTCAAGAATCCTTTGTAGCGATTCACATTTGCATACTTTACAAATTCTCACTAAATCTTCCATATCGTCTACAGCGATTTCGAGCCTGTCCGAATAAAAGAAATGGATAAGGCTGTACAGGGCAAAATAAGACAACTTCTCCCTTGCAAATCTGACTTCACTACGGTCTTTCCAGTTGGTTTCAAATTTTCTCTTAAAGAAGGGTGACCGTGCACTTAATATGGCTCTGTGAGCTTCAAGAGGTCTCCCTTGAACAAAAAATACAACATCTCGAGGGAATTGATCATAATTTGAGTTTCCAGCTGATGAAATACCTATAAATCGGCATGCAGTGTTAGTGACAAAAATCAACAATTTGGAACCCACTAGAAGAAAGAATGCCACAACCATAGAGCAAAAGCACACAATTCTCCGTCTTTGGAGCAGTTCCCATAGGGTAGACTATGTAAGCAATTGGTATTACCTAATCATGGAGTAGCTTAAAAGAAAGCCAAAAAAGGAAATGGAAAAAAAAAGGCCACCTTTTCTGTCCTTCATAGACCAGGAAAGAAAGTCTTTCCCTTTTTTATTCCCTTTGTAGTGAGCAGAAAAGCATATACATTGTGCATGGAACTCTTTGGCTTCATCTGACCTCTGAAGGATCTCACATTTTTTACCGATAATTTCCCTTCTGCTAATATTTGTCCCAAATTAAAACACGAACTCTAATAATTTATTAATTGATTGAAAAAACCAGCACCTTTGGTTCCATCAAAATGCAAAAGAAATGCAAACTTTCCCTGTCAATGAACTATTGAATTATTCCATCCCTATGATCAGGCAATAACTTACAGCTCATAGGAATCTACCTACATACTAATCCAAGCTCCCAATATTTACTTAGTTTATGGCAGTCCCTGACATGTAGAATCTTAATATATCAACAAAGCCAAACTACCACTACCTTTTTCAAGTGCAACTTTACCAATCAAATGTGTCTCTACATTGACAACTGCAACACTTCTCAAACCATAAGTTCTCAATCCACAACCAATGCTACCAATGCAATAGATTTGAAATTTTCTTTAGTAACACAGGCTACTCAACATTGCATTGAAGAAGACAGAAATAATATAAAATAAAATTCACACTTCTCCATCCAAATAGACAAACTTCCAAGTACCTGAAGCTGGAAACTGACTCTGTGATTGTTCAAGAAATGCACGATTAGCTGAACAACCCAAAAAAGTTTCTCTTAAAGCTGCTTGCAAGGGACCAAGAGGCGGTGGCCTTGCTTCAAACGCTTTGAGCAACTTCCTCATCTTTAAATTTAGTGATGCGTAATGGCACCTATCTCCATCAAAAGTATTTTCTGAGCAAATTGCCCCATTCTCCAGCAGCATTCGAGCAGCATCCAGGTGTCCTGCAAGGCATGCATAATAAAGTGCCACCGAATCCCATTGATCACGTGCATTTACATTTATCCCTGTTTCCAGTAAGTACCTGTTATGTGAAAAGCCATATTGAAGAAATTCACCTCAATATCCAAACCAGTCATAATTGGGGGTTGAGCATTTCCATTGAAATGAGTAGGACTTCAAAGTTGGGACAATTTGGTTTGGTCCTGCTCACAGTCGAACAAGACCGGACTGCAAATGTATGACACAATTTGAATTGATTCAGTTCAATTACTTGAACCAAACTTTGAACCACAAGCCCCATCCAAAACAGACAGGACCAATTGCAGGGGGTAAAATAAAAAAAAAGAATAGAAAACCCAATTTTTCGCAACTTTTTGTTCTGTTGGGGTTCAACCACTTGAACCAAATTATGAACTACAGAGTCACATTCTGAACCGGATGTTAAAGAGCCAAATTTTCAGACTGGTAGGTACAGCTTGAAGTTTGGTTTGTTCTTCTGTGGACCTCTAGCAAGTGCCATCAAATTTTGATGTGGGATTGCTCTTAGGTTTGAGCTTGAATTGAGCATTTGAGCCTCATTAAGATTGATCAAAGTATGGATTTTCCAACCCCAAATTGACTAAAATGCGTCCAAAATAGGATTTATTCAAACTTTATTTACAGAGAAACCCAACTTAAGCAAGACTCGAACCTCTTTTTTTCCGGGCTTTTTATTACCTCAAGGCGTATGAACCACTGTACAAAACACACACACCGGTTAACTATACTTGCGCTATCTAGGTAGCACCAAAAAGCGTCCACCGTCTCATGGGAGATATTGGGCCTTAGCAAGACTTGAACTTGATAACAAGCTCCAGTTTTATCTCAGTTTCAATATCTAATAACCTCAATTGAGCTCAAATCCTGATCAAGTCCGAGTTATCTAACTCCAAAGTCACTCCGAACCACTCAACATACACTAAAAAGTTCGCTTCTTTATGAAATTCATACACGAATAAACCTTACTTAAGTAAGAATCTAACATCAATTTCAACTAGACAAGCTCAATTAAATAAAAGTATCTACTTTAATAACCGAATGGTAGATATATATTACCTAAGACGGTCAATGTCGCCAGCACGGGAAGCTTCGAAGATGTCACCGTTAGGGACCTTCTTGAGAGGGACAGAGCAGCCAAAGTCGGATGGGTCCAGGTCGATGCCATCCATGTCGGTGTCCAGCGTCCAAGAATGTGGCTTCGGCGGCATTGTAAGGGTATTATCGGTAATCCAATTGTAGGTATGGAAGTGGAAGGTGGAGGGAGATTTGGACCTTCGGGGGTTTATATAGTTAGGGCATTTGTGTATAACAAGAAATACCTGCTGATGGATGAGGTAATAAGAAAACTCTGTTTTGGGTATGTTTGATTAATCCTATTGAGGTCAAATGAACATGTGTTTATTCGAAAAGAGAAATTGAAGTGATGGGTTTCATGATTCATATGTGCCACTTGCATCATTGTGTTGACACTCCACCAAGCTTTTAGGATACTTTTTTATTTATTGTATCATGACATCCCACATTTCTTGATAATTTGACAATCATTCTATTAATTTTATTAATATTCATACGATTTATCAATTTATATGAAATATTAGTAATATTAAATTTTTTCTTTTTTATTAATAAGATAAAATATAATCCAATTATAAATGGATCTCTGTAAATAGAATTTAGCACATTTAGTAAATAATTAAACCTATTTGAACCTTCATAAACTTATCCAAATTCAAATCCACTATCTAAATCCATTTACAAACTCATTTGATAAGTAAGTCCATAGGTGTATTTAGGTTTGATACTTAAGTCTAAGAGTGTAAACGAATCAAATTACCTATGAGCTACTCACATTTGCTTTGATTTTTACTCGAGTTTATCTAGTGAAGTTCAAGTTTCACAATGTTTAGCTTAGCATTAAATGCTATTTCGAGTTTAGCTCGAGCTCAAAATTTTAAATTTAATCGAGCTCGAGCTTAAAATTTTAAACTCAATCGAGCTCGAGTTAAGCATGGACTTGAGCTTGAGTTTTAAGATTTTGAGTTGAGCTTGAGCATGAACTTGAGCTTGATCTCGATCTCGATCTCGATTGTATATTGTCTTGATTTGACTTGTTTATAACCTTATCTAAACCCATTTAAAACTAGTTGTATATTTATGGTTCACTATCTATCCATTTTCATCTCTTCTTAAGTGTCCTCTATACATTCAATAAGCAATTTTAAGCTTTAATCTTTGCGACTATGTATATAGCCATTTATAAGGCATACATTATTCAAATTCCAACTTGATTAATGAAATTACGTAATATTATTAAAACTAAATTGGATGTATGAATCAATAATTGGATTCTTAAACTATTGCATTATCATTGAAGTTATCCATGTGTTTAGCCTAAAAATAAAAACATATTATTGCAAGAATTTCCTTGCTTTAAAGTAGTTTTTGCTAATATTTAGCACATTAAATATGTGAGAACTTGAAAAATATGCAATTAGGATAAAATGATATGAAATAATATTTAGACAAAAATGTATATGAGCTAATTATATTTATTAAAGAAACTAGTTAGAGTTGGAACAATATCATATCTTAGGTATGGAATATAGTTGGAAATATGGGATTAATTCCTTAGCTCTAATCCGAATAGTGAGTTTTGATATATATAATGAGATCCTAGCAGCAAAGTTAATAAAAGGATATGAAATAATATTTAAAGAGAGGGTGTACTCAATAAAAATATTTAATATGTAGAGTATCTAAAAATAAATTAACTTAAACTCTATACACACACATATATAAATATTATGTTAAGCTTAATTAAATATTTAATGAATGAGTAAATTTAGAATTTGTGACGAGGTTATAAAATTAGAAGAAAAGACCTTGTGAGCTTAGATATTGGAAACAATAGGTAAAAATATTACTATAGTTAAAAAGATAATTATATCAATACCACTTGTTACATATTGGAAATGTAGTAGTTGAGTTCAAATAACTAAATACCTACAAGAGATAAATAATTTAGTTAAAATGATAACAAGATGACATAAAATAATATTTGAAAATTATGTATGTACATTAACATATTCAATATATAAATATTTACCTGCAATTGATTAAATCCCCTGAATAAAGCTATGATGCACCCTATATTACTAAAAATAGTTCACAAGTGGTAATTAGCATGTAGAAATGCCACATAAGTCTAGTCATGGCAGCAACTAAGAACAAGCAATGAATAGCTATCTTAGGGAATTTCATAGACATTTGATCATTATTTAACTAATGAAAAACGGTGGAATTTAACAAATGGAGTCACACTTATCAATTTCCACCGACAAAACTGACATATATAAACAACTTTAGGAGGTCATAAAGCCAATCGACCCAAACCAAAAATCACAAGAACATGAAGGATGGAAAAAAAAAAAAAAACACAAAAAACTTTCCAACTATTAGCAAGAAGAATCTATCGACATGGTTTGATTAATCATAGGATACTTGTGCGCGAACTAGAATTGAAGAAAAACTCTAAACCCAGTCTTTCTAATATCATTTTATCACTGATGGACGTCAAAACTCCGATGGAGGGAAAGATTCCAAGTCATCTAGTTTACTTCTAAGAAAATATAAGGTAAGCATAATTGTCTTTGAGTTTCATTTAGTGTTATTGTAAATCCCATCATTTGGATAAAAAAAAAGTAATAATTATAATTGATATGTATGCGATATACACAAAGGAACGCATTAGCAATTATGGTTAGTATTAATGTTCTATTGATCGAATTGGAAAATTTGACAAGTAGATTGCTAAATATTTGCTAATAATTGAGATATATTTTAAGTTTGAAATACAATGTTGTGTTAATTATTCACAAACCGCAACATATCTCTATGTATATATTGTCATATCCTAAATTAGGGAGTCGTAATACTTTCGCTGTGTAAATCAACTGAACTAGTTATTGAAGCTAGTCACTTTAGTTGCTAATGGACGTATAACTTACATCGAGCATTTACCACTCTACGACTTTGAGTAATCCAATTCAGTACCTATTTAGTATCAACTTATGGTGCAATTTTCTCAAATATCTTTTGAAAGAGATTCTATGGTATAAAAACTTGAGAAGGAAACAAGTTTTATAAATAACTTTAGAAAAATGACATAATAAGGATTTGTAAAAGTCCACAAGTTTACAGAACATAATATAGATAATAATAATTGAAAACTAGAGGGTCACTTGAAAATACCCTATTAATTTTCTTAGAGATTAGTAAAGTTAATAAACAAAATATGAATCCAATCAATTGGTCTTGAATCTCACTCCCTAACCCTGTTTTCTACGCTTTTGAAGCTTAGAGTAATACTGATGTATTTACTGGGAAATCTACAAAATAATTATAGGGAAATGAGCGATAATTTACGCAGTAAGTGGGTTAAGACAATAGCACGTATCTAACATTAAGCAACTAGGGTTTTCAAGCAAGGTTAAAGCAGATGCCATGCATGTTCGCATAACATCGATTAGTTATCGTGAGATAAGAGAAACTGCACTCACTCTAATCTGGGTTTTGAAGTGTTTGACAATGCATACTCGCAAATCGGAACCAAATCGGGGTCTATGTAATGGAGAATACGCTTTGCTTGAGACTTTACTTTAAACCACGGTCTCTAACCTTACTGCGATCTTTTTTCTTATCACTTAGTTCAATTAAGTGTGGTGAAAGGACAATTTTTATTATCTTTATTGAAGAGTTTGTGTTTGGCCTGAGAAACCTAATTGTTTCCTCTAGTGGGTTGTGATACAAGTCCACTTAGAAGTTAAGCCAAACTTTAGTTAGATTGCTTTTTGGGGTAATCAAACAGTTCAATCCAGTAACATCATAATATGTTATGTCTAGAGTTAATAAGGACGAACACATCAGGGTGGATTTAAGCTTGTAGAAAGCTTGAAAAACGAGATAGGAAAATGCACCAATAGAAAAGTAAACAAGAAAACCCTCGAACGACTCTAAGGATATGATGTATTAGAGAACTTTCGGTGACTTACGACACAACTCAACATGAGACATGAGATGATTTGGTAAGGATACTCGCCACCTAACTTTACTTAAGAGTTAAGATAAAAGTTAAATAAACAAGCTAATGAGAACAATATTCACACAAAAGAGTAGAGTATATTCAATATTTTGGTAATGATGATGCAGCTACATATATAGTAAGTATTTATACCCGAAAAACTAAGTCATCCTATCTAAAATGGAAAATACTAAAAGGGTAATGTATAAGGAATGATAAATGGTAAAATTGAGAAGACAACAAAAATGGGTATCTCTTATGGAGGATTCTGTCAGGTGAGTTTGAACACATGGCTTCCTATGGATGAGTGACTTTTTAGTATAAGAGACAACTTTTACTATTAGGTTAGTAATTACCGAGCTGAGGTGTCAAGCAAAATTGGAGTCCTTTCGAGGAGATGTGTATAGATGAGTGTTGGGGTTCTCGGCACCAATACTTTTGAGTTGGTACTCGACTTGATCACGGTTAAGCAGATGTGATTTGTAAAAGATTAAGCTGTCGGCTTACGTATGTTGAGTTGACACTCAACTATTGAGAGATGTGTAGTTACCCAACTTAGCATAAGGAGTTGGTCAGCAGCAAGGATCAGCTCGACCTTAATAGGAGTTGGTTGGAGTAGGACAATTTTCCTTGTTAGCCTTTCTAGGCCTTGGGCTCGGCTTTGAGTTAAAGATCTAGTAATCTAATTCTTATCATCCCCTTCGAGTTGATTTGGATTTAGGATCAAATCCGACTAGTTTTCGCCCAATTCTCTTTTAGAGAGATAGGGGCTAAGGTCAGCAATATTGAAGGTGTTAGAGACTCCATAGTTGTCAGGTAATTCCAATTAGTAGACATTATCGTTGATCTTTTGGAGTATTTTAAAGAGACCTTTAGCTTAGGTGGATCACTTATTCTTTCTTTTGTTCGAGAACCTTTCCAGTGTAGCTATACTAAATCTCCAAACTGAAATTGTGTTGACTTCCTTCCTTTCTCCCTTTCTCACATTCTCTTAGTAGCTTGGTTAATTTGCCAAGTAACTTTCTCATAGATTTGCTATAAAGACTATGCTCAGGCTTTAGCATCAGGTTCTTTTTGCTCAGGTAAGGGCGCTAGGGCGTAGTCGAAGGGTAGCTCTGGATTGAAGCCATAGACGACCTCAAAAGGGTGTTTGTTTGGTGGTGTCGTATATAGTTTGATTGTAAGTGAATTTAACCATTAGCACACAACCATCTTAGTCGACCATGTTCTTTCTCACTGTAGCTTAGAGCAATGATCCTAAAGTACAATTAACTATCTTTATTTGGCCATTGATTTATGATGTGTTTATGAGCTTAGTAATCATTAGGGCTTACCCTTGAGAATAGTAACCAAATAGGTCCTTTGAGATATTGAAAAAAAGGAGATGGACGAACTATCAAACACAGTAGCTTCCATGAACTGCTTGAAGGATATGATACACCAACAAACACAACATGACTTAGTACTTCACTTGATATAATGCATAAGCTAATACTAAAGTCCGCTCGCCACTAATCTCGAGCTACTCAACAATATTAGATAAGAGTGTAGGGAAAAATGTAGTCGGAGAGGGAGTCTCATAAGAATAAGAATATTCATTCAATATAAGGTATATGATGATTTCCAGCTATAAGGGAAAATGGACTATTTATAGTAAGTCCGCAACGAGAAAACTTAAGCAACGAGAAAACTTAAGCAAATACAATAAAGGGTAATACAAAAATACTGTCAAAGTACATTACCAAAGGGTGAAATGGACAAATAGAATAAATGAATATAGTACGATATCAAAATGGAATGATAGGTGGCATGTTGCGATTGTGTCTATGTTCCAGAGTCTTAGGACAATTTGGTTAAGCTGTACTTATGTTAGGAATGCTCTTGATAAAGGGTACTCGGAGTCGCCGATACAGATAAAGGACACTGCTGTTAGGCCAAGTAAGTAGAGCTCGGCATGTAGGGGACTTAGCTTCGGTATACAGTTGGTCAACCTTGGCAATCGACAATTCAGTATGTTGGGAGAGAAGAGTTTAGCATGTGGTCGCCTTAGCCTTGGCATTCGATAGATCGGCCTTAGCAGTTAGTAAGTTGTTGACTGGGTAGGGGTTAAGGTAGAGCAGGGTATGTCTAAGCAAGGATGTTAGAGAGTTTGCCCATTATTCTTTCGCATACTGGTGCTTGTCTTCGATAGGTTGACTAAAGAGAATCCTTATGGTGAGAGACTATAGGCTTTAGAGACAGGCGCGAGTGAGGGGTCCATAGGTTGGTAGTCCATCACTTCCTTGGAGTTGTTAAAGATTTGTCATGAAACCTTGGTCTTCTTCTTCATTCGGTACATAGGGTGTTAAGTCGGTGACAATGAAAGTAGGAGATACTTTACATCTTTCGGGCAACTCTAGCTCATAGGCATTATCATTGATACGCCGAAGGATCTTAAAAGGTTTATCTGACCTAGGGGATAACTTATTCGTCTTCTTCCTTGGAAAATACTCCTTGCTGAGGTGGATCTAAACAAGGTCTCTTGGGTTGTAAATGACTTGCCTCCTACTTCAGCTTTCCTGTTCCTTTTGTTAGGCTTGGTAACCTTCTAATGCAACTTTTGGAACCCCTTGGCATGTTGCAGGCCTGCTTGACTTTCTCCTTGGGAGGTTAGGTAGATAGCTATGTTCAAGGGTAAGTTCGAGTTAAGTCTATAGAAGACCTCAAAAGGTGACCTTCCTGACGAGCAATGAATGGAGCGGTTGTAAACAAACTTAATGATGGGTATGTATAGATCATAATCATCTAGATTCTTTCTAATGGTAGCTTAGAGGAGGTTGCTTATGGTTTGGTTCACAACTTTTGTTTGGTTGTCTATCTGGGGGTGGCAAAAAGTACTGAACATGAGTGTTGAACTTCTTCCATAGTGTTCTTTAGAAGAAGCTCGTGGACTTTAAATCATGATTAGACATAAGACTCCTTAGTACTTCATGCAGTTGCACAATCTCTTGCGAAAAGAGGTTAGCAACAAATAGAGCGTCATTGGTTTTGTGGTAAAGGATGAAGTGGCTTATCTTGTTGAACCGATCGACCACTACCATAATGGAATCATGTCTCCTTAGTATTCTAGCTAAGTTGAGCATGAAGTCCATGCTCAGATCAATCCATAACCGTTCCGATATAGGCAGAGGTGTATACTCTCCATATGACTCCTTCCTTCCCTTAGCTAGGTTGTACACCTTGTAGCATACAAGTACTTTTTGCACATCCTCCATCCTCCTTAGCCAATAGAAATGTTCTTTTAGCAACTCGGTTGTTCTCTTCTCACCAAAGTGGCTAATTAAGCCTCTAACATGGGCTTCATGGATAAGCAATTCCTAGCAAACCCACTAGGCATACAAACTTGCTTACCCTCCATAAAAAACCCTTGGTTCAAATAAAACCCATCCATTAATCCTCTTATATTGCATTTGGCTACTAAGGGTCCAAAATACAGATCATGCTCATACTGATCTGGTAGGGTGCCAAATCTAAGTATCCTAGCTTATAATGCTATAATGAGAACATGCCAATGAGAAAGTGTATTCACTATGGTGTGGGTACTCCCTTTCTTGTATCTAATGACATTGTAGAAAGTTTTCAATTATTCGACCCACTTGGCATGGCGTTGGGAAAGTTTTTGTTGCCCTTTGGGATGTTTGAGAGATTCATGGTCCGTGTAGACGATGAACTCTCTTAGTAGTAAATAGTGTTACCAGTGCTGAAGTACTCGGACAAGGGCATAAAACTCCTTATCATATGCCAAGTAATTCAATGTAGCACCTTGGTGCTTCTCGCTGAAGTATGCAACTAGTTAGCACTGCTGCATAAGAAAAGCTCCAATGCCGACTCCAGATGCATTATGTTCTAGTTCAAAAACTTTCTTAAAGTTAAGTGGGGTGAGTATTGGGGTAGAAGATAATTTAGACTTAATCTCATCAAAACTCTTTCGAGCCTTCTTAGACCATTTAAATTCAAAGTTCTTCCTGGTCATCTTAATTAGTGGGGCAACAATGAAACTAAAGTTCTGAATGAATCTTCGATAAAATGAAGCTAAACTATGGAAACTCCTAACTTCTGCAGCATTGGTCGTTGTCGGCCATTAGAGAATAGCTTGGAATTTCTCGTCATCAACTCTGATACCTCCCTCAGCAACAACATATCTAAGGAATACTACCTTGCTTTAATAGAGCACATATTTGTTTATATTACTGAATAAGTGCTCAGCATAGAGGATATCAAACATGGATCTCAAGTGCATGACATAGGAGATGAAGTCAGTACTATATGCTAGGATATCGAAGTAGACAACGATGCATTGACCAATCAATGATATCAAGACATGATTCAATAGTTGCATTGTCAAGCCTAGTTTTTTACCCTCTCGGTTTTTTAAAAATTAAGTTTTCTCTAAACCGATCAGTACTAAACCATACCTGTTTAATATTGATTCTCGACTAGGGTTTAAAGAAAAACCATTTCTTTTTTAAAACAACTTTGGAGTTGCCACCTAATTGGAGTCGAGAAAAATAGTTAAGTTATAACTAATTGGATGGATTGGTTATAACTTAGCTACTAATTTAACAATTAAAACCAATTTTATGAAAACGGTTTTTGAAAACCAGAAATTTAGGTCCAGGGGTTAGGAATTTTAAACCCTTATGGGTATTATTGACTTTCCAAAATTAGAATTAAATTTAAAAATTACCTTTAATTTTGAAAGAAAAAACTTGATTATTGGTTACTCTAATTGGATAAATGAAATAATCTAAACTAAAGAAAAAGGGAAATTAGTTTTTTTTTTTTAATTTTTATCGTCACCCTGTAGATGCTTACGTACCTACTATTCGGGATCAGATGTACGTATTTCTTTTAATGAAAACTTTAGTAGGTTAAATTAATTTTAATTTTGGAAACATGTCGAGTTTACGTTTTTAATTTAATTTGGTTTATTTGAGGAAATTTCTAAAAAATCAAAGTCTTAAATTGAAATTTTCATTTTTGGAAAAATGGTTGATTTATTTTTATTATTTTTTTATTTTTCTGGAAAATCAATTTTTCTAAGTGATAAAACAACTATTTATTCTTATTTTATTTATTTTTCTTATTTATTTATTTATCCTATTTCATCGCTTAATTTATTTATTACTTATTATATCTTATTTATTTTTATTAAACTAATAAAATAAAATAAAATAACTTATTTATTTATTATTTTTTTTTCTTTTCTTATTTTTCTTTTCTTCTTCTTTTTTTTATTACATTTACATAAGTAAGTAAAACAAATAATTAAATAAATAAAAAAAAATAAAATAAGCTTCGGATGGATGCAGTTGGATGTGTAGGTTGGACTTGGGTCGGTTATGTCAAATCAGGTTGTTGGGTCGGGTTTGTGTCGCTGGCACAGATCCGAGTTAGGTTGTGGATGGAAGGAAAGTAGCAGCACGTGACGGAGAAGCTCCAGGCATTTCTGACCACCTAAACGACGGGGAAAAGGTTTTAGTGAGTATTTTATTGGGTTTATGGGGGGTAGGCGAAGTGCCGAGATTGGTGGAGCTTGAGTTTGTGGTTTTCGAAAGTTGGCTATAGGTGGCGATGGTGGTTTGGTTGTGTGGGGGTTGCTAGGTGTGATTGGTTGGTTGGGGTAAGGATTTTGGAGTGTTGGGAGTATGATTGTGTGGTTAGTTTGGGTCAAAGATGGCTGAGGGTGGTGGTTCGAGAAGAGAGAGGGGTAACGATTAGGGTTAATGGAAGGTGGCTTGAGGAAGCTGTTAGGGGCTATGGCAATAGTTCAAAGAGGTTAGGTTGGAGAGCCTAAGCTAAGGGGAACGCGGCCGTAGTGGTGGTTAGGCTTGGGTTAGAGTGGAGAGAGAGAATTAAAGAGGGAGAGTATGGGTTAGAGAGAGAAACAACCGTGAGAGAGAGGGAGAGCTTGGGAGTTACTTGTAAATCGTTGTGTGTCCTTGTATGTACACTCCAAAGCCCCTTTTATACATGAATTGATCTTAGAAACAAAGGAAAGTTCAAATCAGATTTAATGAAGAATGCTTAGAAAATTAGTTTTATTTTTTTCGATTTTTAGGGCTCAAATTGAATTCGTTTTTTTACCAAACCTAGACACATTATTGTGTTTGATTCAAAGTAGGCCATGTATTCAATAAGATTAAGGTAAAAAACTGCGTGAGTGTGTGTGAAATCAGTGTGGAAATTGGAGCTGAAGTGAGGGGGTCGGGTGTTCTTTAGCCGAGAAAAAAGAGGAAAATCTGGAAGGAAAAAGGGGGAAAGTACTGATGTGGTGCCACATTAGCCGTGCTGACCACTCCCGACTTGCCATGTGTCATCTCTGACACTTGATAGCTGACGTAGCATGCTACGTAGATACCTTGTAGCGCTACGTCAGCAAGGTCGTCTAACCTAATGCTGCCACGTATCAGGACACGTGGTGCAATATTAGTTTACAAAAAATAAAAAAGGCCTCCCTATTTTTACTAAGATTCAAACTCAAGACCTCACACTCAATACCAAAACCAAATTCATATGCTTAACCATTAGACCATTGACTTGTGCCTTGTTTATATGTGTAATCAAATTACATATATGGACTCGGTCAGTTTGGGCTAAATTTAAATCTAAACCTAAGTTCAACAGCTTAACTTTTAAACCAAAATTTAAAATCTATCCTAATAACATGTTATTTTCTAAAGTCTTTTATTTTTTCAACTTTTCTAAATTTTTTTGTAATTTTTCAATTTTCAAAATTTTATTTTCTAAACTTTTTATTTTTTAAGGTTTCTTTCTATAATTTCTTATTTTTTCGTGCTTTTTCTTAATTTTTAATTTTTTGTATTTTTCTATAATTCTTATTTTTTTCTAAATTTCTTAATTTTTTTGGATTTTCTTTAATTTTCTTTTTTTTTTTTTGAATTTTTTTTAATTTAGGACCTTATAACGTAATATGAAAGAGGAGCAAAAATTAGGTGTCTACACGCATAAAAGTACTCGACACATTTATCAAACCAAACGGCATCATCATTCATTCGAACAGACCGTCCTTTGTTTTAAAGGCAATTTTCCACTCGTTGCCATGTCTCATTTTAATTTGGTGGTAGCCACTCTTTAGATTAATCTTTGAAAAGATCCATGTACCATGTAACTCATTGAGCATATCATTTAATCGAAAGGATTGCTCATAGAGAATGTGTATCAATAGCTAAGCAAACAATAAAAATCACTATCAAGTAACAATATCCGATCCCTCGATTGAATGATATGCTCTTAACAGTGATTTTTATTGATTGCTTGGTTATCAATATACATTCTCTATGAGCCAACCTTTTTCAGCACTAGGACAGTTGGTACGGTACAAGGGCTCATGCTCGCTTGGACATATCTGTGATCAATAAACTCATCAACTTGTTTCTTTAGCTTAGCAGCTTGCTCATGATTGAGCCTATAGGCAAGTCGGTTATGTAGAGCAGCTCCAAGTTGAAGGTTAATACAATGCTTTATACCTTTTATAGGTGGTAAACCTTTCGGCATCTCGATAGAAAATAATTCAACATACTCTTGAAGTAATGTATGCACCTCGTCAAGTAAGGCTCTCGCTTCTCTCAACTCTAGAAGTTTCCTGCCTAACAAGAACACACACTCTTCCATATTGGCATCTCTAGAAAATTCGGCCCGGGAAATCACTATTTACTTCTGTTACAGTGATTAAGTAATCTTTTCTTGTCACTCTTGCACTTCCTTGGGGCTCATTGGGGTCTGTATAACCTTCTTCTCATCTTTCTAGAACATAAAGGTGTTCCGATATCCATTACGTAACACTCTTAGATCAAATAGCTGAGGTTGGCCATGTAGGATGTTGTAGAGCACTTCGTCTTGGTATCTGTCACAAACAATAATCAACACTTTAACTTGTTCAATGACAGGTAGACTTCCCTTCTCATTTAGCCAATTAATCTTGTACGGCTTAGGGTAAAGGTAGGTCGACAAATTCAAAGTCTTCACCACTCCTTGAGCTATTACTTTGGTACAACTTCCTCCATTAATGATCAAGGCACATAGTTTGCTATTCACTTGACAGTTTACTTAGAAGAGGTTCTCCCTCTACTCTTATTGAGAGATCATCGTACGACAAGATAGTACTTAGTCCCCTTTTCGGGTGGGGTCATGACATTTGAGTCGTCTTAAAAGTTACTCAACAGGTGATTGACATCCACCTCCTCCTCACCTTTACTAGCACTTTCCACCTCAGGTTAGGGTCTGTCTCCCTTAATGGTCATAATACGTAGGTTCAGGCACTAATTAGCCATGTGTCCAAAACTAAGACACTTGGAATACTTAATTTCTTGGGTCTTCTTCCTTGAGCTCTAATGTTAGTCCTTCTTGGCCTTTGGCTCTTCGGCCTTACTATTACCTTAGCCATCATCAAGTCTGTTTAACATCTGACGTCGGCAGTCCACCTCGGAACTATATTGAGCTCGGTCATATCTTGGTCAGCTCAGCATACCAGTTCTGCTCAGCAAGCTAGGTCAACTACTCGGCACTTAGTACTCAGCTAATCCGATTTTACCTCTGCCTTCGACCCTTTGTGCTACCTAGATGGTTTCATCTAAAGTCCTAAGTCTCTGTATCTCCACTATGTTACCAATTTCAATCCTTAGCCCAAAAATGAATCATGCTATAGTCTGTATCTCAGGCTTGTCAACATCACATTTGATCATAAGCAACTGCAATTCTCGGACATATTTGTCCATGATTTGCTACCTTATCCCAAGTCTTAAAGACATTAGAAAGTGTCTTGCTCGTAGTGTTCGGAAACGAGCCTACTTCTCAGGACTCTTTTCATCTAGTTCCATGTTTGAACTTCAAGTCAGGCTCTCTGGCGCATATTCTACAACTTCTTCCACCACATTACTACATACTTAGAAAATTATAACACAATTACTTAGATACAAATGACATCTTCATAATCATAAAAGTCAAATATCTTTTCAATCTTCTCCTCCTAGTCTAATTAGTCATCAACACTATCAGACTCATTAAGGCTCAAAATTTGCACTTTAAGATGCTTAACTCCTCTAGGAGCTCTAATCTTGCGTTCTTCAAATCCTTTTACTGCTTTTCATCCTCATACTCCTCAACCTCATCCAACTTAAGTCTCCTTCTCGCAACTTTGTTAGCATGTCGAGGTGGAGCTGGGTTTATGTTAATAGATTTAGGTGCTCTATTCTTACTAATCTGTCTTCTCACTTCTTGGCCTTGTTCAACAACAACCTTCTCTTAAGGCCTAGTCTTCACGATCCTTTGTATGGTAATAGCCAAATTGGCCACAATAGCAATGAGGTCTTAAATCTACTCTTCAGTAGTTCATGGAGTTTATTGAGTAACACAACTATGACCATGAGCATCACTCTCAGCATTATCACTCTCTCCTTAAATACTAAGGTTTGACATTCTCAATATAAAACTTCCAAGAAACCTATTACTACACAAAAAATTCTCATAACCCTTGTAACTACTAACCTACATAGTAACTCGAGGACTTGCTTTGTTTTTCCACATGACAACAAAGCACAACAAAATAATCATACACTAGAACAAGAACAACTACTTCAACACTAAGCTTTCGATCGTAAAATCAAGTTCTGATACTAGGATTATATAGTGTGCTTAAGAGCTCAATAATCACTAGGGCTTACCATCGAGAATAGTAGCCAAACGGGTCCTTTGAGATATTGAAGAAAAGCAGATGGATGAACTATCAAATACAATAGCATCCGTGAGTTGCTTAGAGGATACGGTGCATCGACGAACACAACATGACTTAGTACTTCACTTGATATGATGTACAAGCTGATACTAAGGTTCATTTGTCACTAATCTCGAGCTATTCGACAAGATTAGATAAGAGTGTAAGGAAAAATGTACTTGGAGAGGGATGTCTTACAATAATAAGAATATTCATTCAGTGTAAGGTATATGATGATTTCCAATTACAAGGAAAAAGGGACTATTTATAATAAGTCTTTAAGACAATAAGGATACCTAAGCAATTACAATAAAGGATAATATAAAAATACTATTAGAGTATATTACCAAAAGGGTAGAAGGGACAAATAGAATAAAGAAATATAGTATAATATTATAAAAAGGAGTGACAGGTGGCATGCTGTGATGGGGTCTACATTTTGGAGTCTTGGGATGCTTTGGTTGAGTTGTACTGATGTTGGGGATGTTGCTGATGAAGGGTACTCAAAGTTGCTGAGACGGATAAAGAACACTGCTGTTTGGTAGGCCAAGTAAGTGGAGCTCAGCATGTAGGCGACTTGACTTCGACACTTGTCAAGCCAGCTTCAACATATAGTTGTCTAGACTTGGCAATAAGCACTTTAGTATGTTGGGAGAGAAGAGTTCGATGTGTGGTTGCCTCAGCCTTGGCACTTGATAGATCAGCCCTGGCAATTGACAAGTTGTTGATTGGACAGAGGTCGAGGTAGAGTAAGGTGTGTCCAAGCTAGGACATTAGAAAGTTTGCCTACTGTTCTTTTGCATACCAATGTTCGTCCTCAGTAAGCTAATGAAAGAGAATCCTTTTAGTGAGAGATTATAGGCCTCGAAGATAAGCATAGGTGAAGAGTTTAGAGGTTGGTAGTCTATTAGATGGAAAGAAAAAAAATAACATAAAAGACTTTCTAAATATTAACAAGAAGAATCTATCAACATGGTTTGATTAATCATAGGATACTCGTGTGGACGAACTAAAATTGAAGAAGAACTCTCAACTTAGTCTTTCTAATTCCTTTTTATCATCAGCAGACGTCAGAACTCCGATAGAAGGAAAGATTCTAAGTCAACTAGTTTACTTTTAAGAAAATATAAGGTAAGCATAATTATCTTTGAGTTTCATGTAGTGTTATTGTAAATTCCATCATTTGGATAAAAAAAAGTAATAATTAAATAGTTGATATGTATGATATATATGTAAAGGTATGCATTACCAATTATGGTTAGTATTAATGTTCTATTGATTGAATTGGAAATTTTGACATATTACATTGCTAAATATTTAGTAATAAATGAGATATATTTAAGTTTGACATACAGTTTGTGTTCATTATTCACAAACCATAGCATATATCTATGTATATACCCTTAATGAAGCAAGCTTGTTATGTTAAAACTTATATTTAAGAGTGATATGTTAGTGGAATGTTATATGAACATCAAGCTTAATCTTAAGGTTTCTTAAGAGTTGATATATGCATCTGAAGCTTTGATGAAGAGTATAGTAGATAACTGTAGTAATTGAGTTGATATCATGCTATAAATATATGATAGCTACGGTTTATAACTTAGCATAAGTTGAGTTTAAGTGTAAAGTAAAGAAGTGTACAAGTAACAACAAGGTCAGAAACTTTGTTAGAGGCTAAGTCAGAATGTAGTTTGGTATTGAATATGTTGCTCACACTAAGAGTTTGATAGTAGGTTGGAAAGTGCTTTATAAGGACTCGATACCCTTACTAGAGTCACAACGTAAGTCAGAAACTTCTTAGATAAGAACCTAAATTAAGATAGTAGGTTAGAACCTATCTCACTTAACTAAAAACTTAATAAACAGCTAAAGAAACCCACTTAGCGCAAACTAAAAACATGTCTAACATTGAAAATAAATTCTTACTTCATATAGTGAATAAAAACTAAAGTTGTGTATTATATTTTAGGGATCATTAACATGGACGAACATGACAACTAAGGATAAAAGTGACATTACAACAAGGTAAGTGGGAATAGTGTTTTACCGCACTTTGAAATATTGTTTCAAAATATTTGGAAACTTTGGTATGTACTTGCTTATGATTGTAGTTAGTTGTTTGTTTGTGTGCGTGTGGCATATATGTTTGGGATTTGATTTGCTATTGTGGGAGATAAGCTTCATTTTATGTTTGTTCTATGAATATTGTTTTGCTTGAATTGTTTGAACTTAGTTGATCACCCTAAAAACAAATTAACTTGAACTTGACCTAACATCTAACTTGACATGCATTGCAACTTACTAAGAGCAATGGCTAGGATTCTTGGGCTAAACACGGACCCTTTCAATGAGGATAGCTGAAATAGTTATTCCCTTATCCTTAGTTGAACTAAGTGATAAGAGAGGAGGTTATAGCAAGGTTGAGAGCTATAGCTCGAAGCTAGTCTTGAGTAGAGGGTATTCTTTATTGCATAAGCCTCGATTTGGTTCTAATTCATGTGTAAGAGGTTAAACTCTTTAACCCGAATTAGAGTGAGCACAATTTCTCTAATTTCACGACAATGACAGACCAGATAACGTTGTGCAATGGTACTTATTTGAACACGCATTGCATTTGATTAAAATTTGCTGGAAAAGCTTGGTTGCTTAATGTTAAAACCATACTTCTATCTCTGTCTCACTTACTGAATAAGTTGTCGCTTATTCTCTTATAGTTGTTTTGTAGATCTACGAGCACACCCCCTAATTCTGAAAGTTTAGAAAGCAGGGCTAAGAAGTGAGAATTATGAAGGATTGGCTAAACTTTATTTTAAATGTCAGTTTTACTAACTTTTAAGGAGATTACTAGGATCTCCTGCGGTGGCCCTCTAATTTTCCATTACTAACATGTATATTAAGTTTTATAAACCTATGGAATTTTATAATCCTCTTCTTAGATTTGTTATTGTTTCCCATGCAAATATAAATTTGTAAATACTTGTAAATTTTGAACATTTTGCTGAGTACAATTGTCAAGCTTGAAATTTTCCCTGTTTTTATTATTTTTGTTAACTTGATTAGTATTAAACCTTAACCTATTTAATACTAACCCTCGACTTAAAGTTAAGAAAAACTTAGTTCTTTTTTATTTTAAAAAGTTTGGAGTAGTCACTTGATTGGGGTCCCAAAAAAAGAAATGGGTTCGGTTAAATCGATTTTAACCTAGCTACTGGTTTATTGAAAAAACCAAATTTTAAAACAGTTTTTAAAAACCTGAGTTTTTGGATTGGAGAACTACTCTGTTAAACCTTTTAATGGATACCAATTTCAACTTTTTGAATTTAAATTTAATTTTCAATATATCCTTATAATTAGAATTTCTATTTTATAAATAGATGATGAAATTTGAAAAATTAATTACAAGGGGGAAAAATATTTTTTTTTTCATATTTTAAATCACCCTATAGTTTCTTACGAGTGCTTATATTCTTGTTATTCAGGATTGGATTTTTGTAGTTTATTTCATAAAGTTTAAGTATATTGGTTGATTTTAATTTTGAAAAATCATTGAGTTTATACTTTTAACCATTCAAATTTATTTGAGAAAAAAAAAATTTAGAAGGGCCCTATTTGGTAGATTTATTTATTTTTTTTTTAAAAACTCTAAAATTTCTTAATTTTTTTCAAAGTTGATTTTATTTTATTTTTAAAAAATAAATTTTTATAAGTGGCAAAACATTATTTACCTTTTTGATCTATTTTTTTCTATTATTTTATTATTATTTTTGTTTTTTTGTTTTAATTGAAGAAAGGAAAATAAAATAAATAAGAAACTAAGCTTCCTATGTTGTTCTTTTTTTTTTTTTCCTTTCTTTGTTGTTCTTTCTTTTTTCTTTTCTCTTTTTTGGAATTTTTTTGTAATAACAATAAATTTACAAGAAATAAATTTAAAAAAAAAAACACATAAAACCGAATCAAAATAACAAAAGAGAAGGCCGGACTTAAATGGCAACACGTAGGTTGGACCTGGGCTCGAATGTAGGTACGAATCGGGTCATCAAGCCGGATTCAGGTTGGCAAGAAGAAAGAAGAAGTGAGTGGTGGAATGGGTTACTACGGGCAGTTCCAGCACAATTTTTTTTTTGGGAGAAGGTATTTTTATGAATAATGTATTGGGAAATGGGGGTTTGATGCTAGTGCCGTCATGTTTAGTGGTGTCGGGAGTTGGGCAGTTGAGGTTAGAGAGAGAAAGTAGCGGTGCTGCCTCCTAAGGTGGTTGTTGAAGGTGGTGAGTGTGTCAGCAAGTAGATTTACAAGGGTGACGACTACGTTGGTGTAGTTGGTTCGAACCAAAGATGGGTAGAGGATGGTGGTTTATGTGGTGGTTGTAGCTTAGTTAGGGTATAGGTGGCCAATGGTCCTTGGGGTTACGGTAGTAGATGTAAAGGGTTGGGATCGAAAGCTTTGAGGGTGAAGAGTCTCCTGGAAGCTTCAAATTTGCTCGGAAGTGGCTAAAGAAGATGATACTTTAGAGAGAAAGTGGCGGTCATGGGTGCTAAATCTAGAGAGAGAAAGCACAAATTTGAGCTTGTATAGAAGATGTTGAGTGATGGTTGATGCTTGGACGAGCTCCTTAATCCCTTATTTATATATTCCTAGCACGAATCACATACAAAAGGTCAAAAGAAGTAATAATTCGAGCTTCCAAAATCATGAACTTTGACCGAGCTTTGATTTCAAATCTAATGTGATTGAGTGTGTATTCTGGCAAAGAAAATGTTGACTATAGTTAATTCACTGATCTAAATCAATTACTTTTACCAAATGAGTCTAATTTTGTAATGTTGACTCTAACGTGTAATTGGCATCATTCCATTTTTTAACCTAATTTGATTCACTAAACGGATGAATCGAGACGTGATCTTATGCTCAAATGAAAGTATTCCATATTAACAATGTGAAAAAGCCAAGATTCTAGATAGATTTTGATTAAAAATCGAGAAGAAAGGCTAAAAGGTAAGGGCTTTGAGCATGGTAATCAATAAATTTCAACCTTCCATGGTTGCACTTTAATGGGGAAGATGCTAAATTGGCGCTAAATGGACTATCGAGTAGTTGCCACGTATTGTCATGTATAGAGCATAACACATGGCCTGGTGGTGGTATTAAAAAAAAAAAAAAAGAAAATGTACTTTTATACATTATGAAATTCAAACATTCAACCTCTCACTCTCGTTAATATTAGGTCTATGCATCTAATCAGTTAGGCTGTTAGTTTGTACTTTATTAACTTATGCAACTAAAATGCATTTAACTTATAAAACAACTTGAAAAACCTATAAAATAAAATGTTACTCAATTAAATTATTTACAACTTCAAAAACTATTTCTCTAAAAATAATTTATTTTCCTAAAAATCTATTATTCCTAAAAATTCTACCATTGTATTTTTCATTCATCATTTTTTTTCAATTTTCAATTTTTTTAGTATTTTCTAATTTTTTTGAACTTTTTCTAAATTTTCCATATTTTTGTATCTTTCTAAATTTTCTATATTCTAAACTTTCTATTTTTTATACTTCTTTTTCTAAACTTTCTATTTTTTGTATTTTTTTTTTCTAAACTTTCTATTTTTTTTGAACTTTTTTAAATTTTTTTTTTTATTTTTTTGAATTCTATATCTTTTTTTTTTGTAGTTTTTTTTTAATTAAAACCCTTTTCTCTATTCTAAAGACAAAAAATTCTAAAGTTATAGGAGATAAAAATAAAATATCTATAGTTGCTTCTCTTTACGGTGAAGTTTTGAGTAAAATATTGCGACAAAAACAAAAAGAGACACAATTTTGCCTTAGGGATGAATTTTCCCTAAGAAGTACTATAATTAGTTAGCTCTCCTAGGTTTGATTTATTAGGGATTTAGTGAAAAGATAAAAGAGAGAGAAGATGCTTTAAGAGATGATTGAGACATTAAGGTGAGTTTTAAAAGGGTTTAGTGCCTTACAAGTTAGTGTAAGCCTCGCAGTTAACTACTCAAGGTTTAGTTAGTAGAATTTAGGGTAACGAGCAAATTGTCCGATTTAATCCAAATTTTACGATGAAGCTAGAATTATTAGTAAAAGTGATCTCATAAGTTTGAATTTAAGAAAATAAGTAATAAAATAATTAATTAATATAATATTGAATTTTATGAAAATTTTCTATTATTTATCGAAAATGCGTAAAATGAGTTCCGATAACTAACAAATCGATAAAGATAAATTATATGTACACTAAAAATCATAAAATAACTTAAATAATATTTATGAATATTTATTTATACTATATATGTATTTATATGTAGGTAGAAATATGCGAAATTATTTCAAATATGCAAAATATACCAAAATAATGTTAATTAATTAAAGAAAATGCATGAATAATTAAAGAAAAATCAAGAAAATTATGAAAAAAATATAGAATTGTCTAGAATTGAGGCATGGTATCTTGGGAGTGAATAAATAAAAGCAACCAATAATAATTAGCCAAATAAAAAAAAATTTGGAAGAGGATAAAGACATTTGGTAACTAGAAAATAGGAGAAAAAAAATAAGGAAGCTCTATAAATAGCCCAATTTTTAATTAAAGCTCATTTAGGCAATTAGAAATCTAGGAAAATCGAGAGAGATCTAAAAAGAAAGATTTAGGGTTTTTTTACAAAATTTAGGAAAAATTTGTGCAATTAAGATTTTAGAAGGAAACTTACACCCACCAGTCACCTGGAAATGAATGGCCACCACCACAACACCCTACCCTACTGCTGTTGATACACTAGTGGCCACCACTAGTAGTTGAAAGCTGATCAGTCGGGTAAGTCAAATTCCAACCCGATTTTGTCTAATTTTGTAAAAATATTAAATATGTTTAGAAAATTATGAAATTTGTTATTATGGGATATTTTAATATGCAGATTTAGGGAAAATTTTTATTTTGATGAATTTATGTTTAGAAATATATTATCCTTAAGAAACCATGCAAAATCGAGCATATTTCGAATTAAAAATAAATAAACTTAAGAGTATAGTTTTGGACTTAAAATTTTTGTGTGGATTACTTAGGTGATATAAAATAGTACTACGAAGCCTTTTTTCAAAAATTAATTTTCAAAATTTTTAGGCCTTAAAATGATATATAAGATGAGTAATTTTAGGCTAATTAGGTACTTAAACAGATAATTACTGATTTAGCGTATAATTATATGTTTTAAGATGTTGGAATCTAATAGAGTATGCTATTTGTAACATTTAGGGTGTTAGATATAATTATTAGGATATTATGTAATGAATATGTAATAGGTAAAAATGGTATATTTTAAGTTAATTTTATAATTTATGGTAATTATGTATAAATTTTGATTTGGGATGAATTTAGGTATTTTAAGATGTTAATTGAAGTTGAGAGATGATATTTGAAGTGTATAATATGTACATATTAGATGATGATGCATAATATATAAGTATAGGAAATTAGTAGAAAAAAATAATAGGTTAAAATTGATATTATAATAACAATATGAATATATATAATCTAGTAGGAGACTTAAATTTAGGTGATTATATGAAAATTGTAAAATATTCTTATATCAGGAGCTAATTCGGTAGTTAAATTAGAAACGTAGTGTATCGTACTGATTAAAATACTGATTAGGGGCTAAAACATAGAGTTAGGATACTTAAGCATAATTAGATGAATCTCCCATTTTAGTTTGGGATGAATCTCTAGAGTTTATAAATAAAAACAATAATCAGAAGCTAAAATAAAACTAAATTCAGAAATTGAATCAGAAATTAATTTGAAATTAATTCAGTTGTAGGAGATATAGAATTTGGATAAATGCATAAAATTATAATCCCAAACTTAAAACTCATGATTTAAAGCTTATATGTAGATATATACATATGTATAAGCAATCACATTAAATGTAGACTATTCTTGGATTAGAATCTAATTTAGAAGCCAAAACCATAATCGAAACAAAAAACAAATTCGAAACTTAGCTGAATGAGGGAAGTAATTCTAAAAGACTTAAACCTAAATCACTAAATGTAAGAAGATCATAAACCAAAGACACTCATAATTTAAATTACATAACAAGATATATCTATGGTAGTTATGAGAAACTAAACCAATACTTGTATTATAGGGATTTTTGGCAATAGCCAGTATGAGTTGCACTTTGAGTGAGCAAGCAAAGAGTTTAGATAAGTTGGGATTAATACGTTACTATATTTCGAAGTACTAATTTGTAGTACTCGGAGGTTTGAAATTGTATTTGATTTTGCTTGTTAGATAGTTGACTATGTGCATGTGCTTGTTTTGAGTTGATGATGAGATTTTGGTATGTCACTTTAGATTGTATTTGTGTAATTTGTTTGAAATGATTGAATATCTTAAATTGGATTTAACTAAATATTTGACTCATAAATCTAAACTTGACCTACATAGCAACCCATTAGGGGAACATTAGGATTCTCCAGCCAAATACAGACCTTTTTGAAAGGGATAGCACTGAATAGCATAATTGTTCCCTTCTTCATCCTTAGTCAAACTAAGTAACAGGTGAGGAGGTTGCGGTAAGGGTGAAGTCAATAGTTTGAAGGTAGTTGCAGGAGGAGTGATGTCTCTATTGCACAAGCCTGGGTTTGGTTGTAAGCTGTTGCATTAATAAAAACTCCTCAACTCGGATTAGAGCGGGTGGAATTTCTCTAATCTCACGACGGGTCAGACAGCGTTGTGCGATGGCATTTGTTTGAACATGTATTACACCTAATAATTTGATTGATAATCCTGTTGTGTTTGTTGTATAATTTTAAGTCTTCATCCCAACTTACTAAGCTGTAGTTACTCACATCCTTATAGACGTTATGTACAGGTGTTAGGGAAGCGGCTTATAATTACCTTAAATCTAGCAACTGTTGGATCTTGGGAGAATGAAGATATAAAACCAAGGATATGATATACTTACAAGTTTGAATTATAACTTGAAAGTTTTTATGTATTTCTCAAGCAGCTTATGTTTAAGCTACTGAATCTTGTAATATACTCAGATTATGTTACACCAAATATGTATTCCTTATAATTTCATAGGTAAAGAATATGTTTATTTATGAATTGTCTACTTCAAAGCGAGTTAATAGTAGATGTCTTATGTAAATCAGGTCTAGATAACGGTTGTAAGGTTAGCTTCTATCCTAGAATGGTTTGCACAACGGGACTGTTACGACTCAGTCACTTCAAAGGCGTAACAGCTGTAAACCCTACAATTAGCTATTCGGGATTCCGATTAGCTGAAAGATCCAATCGAGCCTAAATTATAAGTAAAGTTAAAAATATTAGTAAAAATGATCCCGTAAGTTTGAATTTAAGAAAATAAGCAATAAAATGAAAGACTATAAAATTTCCAAATTTTAAGTATATAACTCGTTATTTATCGAAAATGCGAAAAATGCATTCCGATAACTAACGAATTGTTAGAAATAAATTATATGTATATTAAAAATCATAAAATAACTTAAATAATATTTAGGAATATTTATTTGTACTATATATGAATTCACATGTAGGTAGAAATACGTGCAATTACTTAAAATATGCGAAATGTGCTAAAATAATACTAAATAATTAAAGAAAATTCATAATTAATTAAGGAAAAATAAAGAAAAATAAAAAGAATAAGGAATGGTCTAGATTTAGGTCGTGGCAGCTGGGGAAAATAAGAAAAAAAAATTAGCAAATTAAATTAGAACAACACAAAAGGCAAATTGGAAGAAGATAATGCAATTATTTAATCAAATTAATGCACAATAATTCCCCAAGATCTCTATAAATACCCCAAATTTTTTAGAAGCTCATTTTGGATGTCAGGAAGCTTAGAAAATTAGAGAGAGATGAAATTGAGAGTAAATTAGGGTTTTACAAAAATTTAGCAAAAATTTATGCAGTTGAGGCTTTTAAGGAGAACTCAAACACGACGAGCAGTTGGGAGTAGACGGCCCCGGCCACGGCCACCACCACCACACAATGGTGGTAGCGCCCAGGTGGGATGATACACCCATGGCCACCGATGGTGGCTGGAGCCACCCAAACCGGTGAGTTTGATTTCCAACCCAATTTTGTGTAATTTTGTAAAAATAGTAAATATTCTTAAAAAATTATGAATTTTGTTATTCTGGAATATTTTAGTATGTAGTTTTTAGGAAAAATATTATTTTGATGAAAATATGTTCCGTGATATATGGTCCTTAAGAAATCATGCAAAACCGAGCGTGTTTCGGTTTAGAAATAAATGACCTTACGAGTGTAGTTTTGAGCTCAAAATTTTTATGTAGACTACTTAGATGATATAGAACATTGCTATAAAGCCCATTTTCAAAAATTAATTTTTGAAATTTTTAAGCCTTAAAATGAGGCATAAAATGGGTAAGTTAGGGTTAATTAAGTAATTAAATAGTTAATTATTGATTTAGTGAATAATTATATGTTTTAGGATGTTGAAATCTGATGAAGTATGATACTTGCAGCATTTAGGGTGTTAGATGTAATTATTAGGCTAATTATGTAATAAATAAGTAATAGGGAAAAATAGTAAATTTTAAGTTAATTTTGTAAATTAGGATAATTAGGTGTAAAATCTGATTTAGGATGAACTTAGACATTTTGAAATGATAATTGATGTTGGGGGATGGTTATTAGAGTGATAGAAATATTAGATGTGTATTATGTACATAATAAGTGATAGTACATAATATGCAATTATTGGAAATATAATAAATACAAGATATTAGGATAAAATTTGATATTATATAAATAATAGGGATATATAATAAATCTGATAGAAAACTTAAATTTATGTAATTATATGAAAAATGTGAAAATTTCTCACATCAAAAGTAAATTCGGTATACTAATAAGGATTTAAGTGTACCAGGTGAAATAAAATACTGACTAGGGGTAATGATGGTATTTAGGACATCTGGAAGTAATGCGATTAATTTCACATTATGAGTTGAAACGAGTTTCTAGGGTTCGGGCATAAAATAGTATTTAGAAATCGAACCAGAACCTAATTTAGAAAATCGATGTGAAAACTGAACTTGAACCTAGCCCCAAACCCGAAATAATTATAAAAGATTTGAGAACCTAGATAATTGGACATATTAAACCCTAAACAAAAGATAATAATAAGTGTTATCGGATAAAACCAACCTATAGTAGTTATATGAAAAACTAAAATCATGTTTGTGTTATAGGGATGATCGGCAATGGCCTGAGTGAGTTGGATCTCGAGTAAGTGAGCGAGGAGTCGAGGTAAGTTAGGATTAATATATTGCTATATTTTGGAGGCTCGAGATTATATTTAGTTGTGCTTGTTAGATAGTTAGTTGTGTGCATGTGCTTGATTATGAGTGGTGCTATGATTCTGTATATTGTTCTGGCTTGTATTGTATGAAATGATTGATTACCTTAAACTGAATTTAACAGAGATATGACTTATAAACAGAAATCGGACTTACATAGCAACCCATTAGGGGAAACCTAGGATTCTCTAGCCAAATATCGATTCCTTCAAAAGGGATAGCGCTTGATAGCATAATAGGTCTCTTCTTCATCCTTAGTCGAACTAAGTAACAGGTGAGGAGGTCATGGCAAGGGTGAAGTCAATGGTTCGAAGGTAGTCGCGGGAGGAGTGATGTCTCCATTGTATAAGCCTATGTTTAGTCGTGAGTTGTTGCACTAACGGTAACTCTTCAACCCGGATTAGAGCGGGTGAAATTTCTCTAATCTCACGACGGGGCGGACAACGTTATGCGATGGCATTTGCTTAAACATGCATCGTACCAAATGATCTGGTTGATAACCTTGTTTGTATTTATGGTATAGTTTTAAGTCTTCCATCCTAACTTACTAAGCTGTGGTTGCTCACATCTCTATAGACGTCGTTGCAGGTGCTAACTAAAAAGTAGCTTATAATTACCCTGAAGCTAGCAACTGTTAGATCCTAAGGAGTAAGGAAAAACACTTGAAGAACAAACATATATTTTTAAGGTCTAAGCTTTTATTTTAGAATTTTTTATTTCTGAATAATGTAATAACTAGGAAATATATTACGGTGTAACGTTGTAAACGTTAATTGTAATAATTGAATTATAGTATATAGATATATTTTTTTTCTCACTTTCTTAGGTAAATGATTTATTTAAATTACGAACTATTTACTTTAAAGCGGGTTAGTCGTAGACGCCTTATGTAGATCAAGTTTAGGATAGCGGTTGTAAGGTTAACTTTTATCTTAGAATGGTTTACACGGCGGGGCCGTTACAACTCTGCCGCTTTGGGGCGTGACAACAACTGGTTAGAAAAAATGACTTGAAACCTGTTCGAGCCCTTCTAAGCTAACTAACCTTAGCGGAAGCATCTATAGGGGACTAGCAACCTTAAATTGGAATTAACTCAAAAAACCTGGTCGTGCTATTTTGAGCTAACTAACCTAGGCGAAAGCGTCTCTAGGGGATTAGCAATCTTAAATTAGAACTGATTTGAGAAAACCTAAAGTATTCTTCTGAGCTGACTAACCTAAGCAGGAGTGTCTTTAGAGGACCAACAATCCTAAATTGGAATCGATTTGTGAAGACCTAAAAGTGCTCCTAAACTTAAGCGGGAGCGTCTCTAAGGAACTAGCAACTCTAAATTGAAATTGATTTGAGAAAACCTAAAAGTGCTTTTCTAAGCTGATTAACTTAGGAGGAAGCATCTCTAGGGGACTACCAACCTTAAATTGGAATTGATATGAGAAAACCTGAAAGTGCTCCTTTAAGCTGACTAACTTAGGCGGGAGCATCTATAGGGGACTAGCAAGCTTAAATTGGGATCGATTCAGAAAACTTAGTCGTAATGGTTTAAATTGATAACCTAAGTAAGAGCATCTTTAGGGGACTTGTAACCTTAAAATAAGACATCGATTTGGAACCTAGTAGTGCTTTTCTGCTCTTGTTAAATCTTAAAAGCTAATTATAAATGAGAAAGCGCCCTATAGATTCGCTAAAACCTTAAGAGAAATTGGTAAAGAGAAGCGCCTATAGGCTTGCTAAAACCTTAAGAGAAATTGATAAAGAGAAGCATCCTATAGGCTTGCTAAAAGGATAGAATGGTGATGGGAAGCACCTTATGGGCTTGCTAAAACCTTAAGAAAAATTGGTAAAGAGAATTGTCCTATGGGCATGCTAAAAAGATAGAATGGTGATGGGAACCGCCTTATGGGCTCTTTAAAACTCTAGAGAGAGATTAGATATGGGGAGTGCCCTATAGACTTGCTAAAACACTAAAGGAAATTGACAAAAAGAGAAGCACTTTATAAGTTCGCTAAAACACTAAGAGAACTTAGTAAAAGGAAGCACCCTATGAGCTTACTAAAACACTAGAGAGAGATTGGTGATAAGAAGTACCTTATGGGCTCGTTAAAACTCTAAAGGAGAGTTTAGATGGGACAACGCACTGTAAGCTTGTTGGAACCCTAAAAATGATGAAAGGAAAGCGCTTTTATGAGCTAGCTAAAATACTTAAGAAAAATTGACAAAGGGGAAGCGCCTTATAGGCTAACTAAAAACTCTACAGGAGTTAGGACTATGTCCTATGAACTAGTTGGAACCCTAAAAGGTGATTAAAAAGAAAGGCGAAAGTATCCCAAATGCTGGTTACTATCTTAGGAGATAAAGGCTTAATGTAAATGCAATGCTTGAAACCAATATGCTAAAATCGTATAGAAGCACTTACTTAGCTTTGTTGATAGCACCCAAATTGTCAAACCTTTTCTTGAAAAGTTTGATCAAAACCAGCTAACTCGTTCTTTGAAGTGGATTCAAAACCTCTTTGAGACATCAATTTCCCCATCGTTGACCTAACTAGTCTTGGCATGGAGCACATAAGGCTTCACTAGCGCCCTCATTATTGACAAATCAACTTGAGATAGAATGCTATCTCAGATAGGAAAAACTAATGTTTCCACTCATCAATTCCTCTTAGTTTCAAGTGAACTGTCTTTCAAATTCTTTGAGCCAAATCTAGGCCTTTATCCTAGATCGATAAATATCTATCGCGAAGTGTTTGCTTGTTTGGATTTTTCCTTACCCTAAAAAATAGTCAACAAATCTCCCCATCGAGGAGGACCAATAATTAATAATGTATTTAAAAGAGTTTTTTTCATTATTTGATGCTCTATAACTTACATTTATCTTTTCTCATGTTTATGATGTACGGGTCTTATTTGAGTGAAGTAAGAGAATGGGACTTTTTGATGGAGCAGGAAAAGTGAGAGAGGCGGTTCCAATGCCGACAACTGTTAGGGATACTAGCTTTGCTTGTAGAGAATAAAAATTAAACCATAGTAATATTTAAGATCACTGGCATTTTTGTGTTCTAAGTAAAAATTTCCATTGATTTTCATGGGTAGTACAACTTTACTGCATTAGCATTTACAGGGTCTCTCAACTCTAGATCATCTATTTGTGACAAAATTATAGCCCCTCTAGGTAGCACTCATTTCACAATATAAGGACCTTTGTGATTCGGAGCAAATTTTTCTCTAGGGTCTTATACATTGGGGAGAGCTTTTCTCAACACTATATTACCTTCCTTGAAAATCCGAGGTTGTACCTTCTTATTAAAAGCTCGGGCCATTCTTTGCTGGTAACATTGGTTGTAACATAAGGCTGTCGACCTTTTTTTTCATCAACTAAGTTCAATTGCTCGATGCGCTTCTTCACCCAATCAACTTTATCCAACTGAGTTTCTGATAGCACTCTGAGAGATGAGATCTCGACTTCCACCAATAATATCACTTCAGTACCTATATTAAGCAGTAAGGCTTTGCCCTTATTGATGTTCTGATAGAAGTTCAATAGGCCAGTACAAATGGTAACAGCTTATGCTAATCATTATATGTAACAACCATCTTTTTAATTATTCTTTTGAGATTTTTCTTAGTTGCTTCAATGGCCCCATTCACCTGAGGTCGATAAAGGGCGAAGTTCTTGTAGATGATCTTGAGTTGTCAGTATAACTCCGACATAAGTTTGTTGTTGAGATTTGTGCCATTATTGATGATGATCGTTCCTGGAGTCATATATTGAGCTAGAATATCTCTCTTGATGAACTTAACCACTACCCCTTTAGTAACACTTGAATTAGATGAGGCTTCAACCTACTTACTAAAATAATTAATGGCGACCAATATGAAGTGATGACCATTGGATGCCTTTGGATTGATTGAGCTAATGATATCTATACCTTACATTGAAATTGGCCATAGTGCAAATAGCGTATGTAATTCTTGGGGTGGAACATTTATCTTGTTTGCATAAACTTGGCATAAATGACAGTGCCTGACATGCTTGATGCAATCACCCTCCATGGTTGACGAATAGTACCCTAGCTTCATAATCTTCTTGGTGAGCATGTAGCCATTCATGTAGGGGCCATATACTTCCTCATGTACTTCCTTCATCAAGACTTCGGCTTCTCTATCATTTACATACCTTAGAAGCGTATCATTAAATGATTGTTGATACAAGGTAGACTTACTTATTAAGAATTGGGTGACCAAACTTCTAATCATCTTTCCATCCTTTTTCTCAGCTTCATCAAGATACATACCTTATTGTAGGAACATTTTGATGTCATAGTACTAAGACTTTTCATCATGTACACCTTTGATTACCAAACAAAAGGCTAGCTTCTCTTCAACTTCAATTTTGAGTTATTGAATTTCGATCTTGCCGAATATTTAGATCATGGATGCGAGAGTGGCTAATGCATTAGCAAATTTATCATGAGTCCTCGAAACGTGAGTGAGCATGATTTCTTTAAACCTCTCCATTGATTTAGTTAAGTGTCGGTGATAAGGTACCAATTTAGGATCTTTTATTTTATATTCTCCTCAAGCCTAACCAATAATGAGTGAAGAATCCCCATGTACTTCTAATTCTTGAATCTCTTTCTCCAAGGCCATTTTGAATCCTATAATGCACTCCTCATATTCAAAAATATTGTTAGTATATGGGAAAACGAGCCTTATAACCATTGGGAAATGCTTACCTTAAAGGGATATTGATATTAGCCCAATTCCATACCTAGATACATTAGCAGCTTCGTCAAAGAATATCTTCCATTTTGAGAAATGCATACCTTCAAGGGATATCTTCCATTTGAGGGAGATTCTTTACTAGTTGATCTACTAGGGCTTACCCTTTAACTGAATTCTGGTTCACATATGTGCTATCGAACTCTGATAATAACATTTTCCATTTCGAGTTCCAACTAATTAGGGTCAACTTTCCGCCAAATACTTTAAGAGATCATGTTGAGTGAATAATTCAATCTGGTAGTAAAGCGTATATTGTCAAATCCGATGCATGACTTAAACCAAAGCGTAACACATTCTTTCAATTTTAGAGTATTTCTATTCCCCTTCTATAAACTTTTTACTCAAGTGGTATATGGCCTGCTCTTTCCCTTCCTCATCCTTATGACCAAGCATACACCCCATGGACTCTAGTAGTATAGTAAGGTACAAAAATACTAGCTTCCCAAGTTTAGGAGCAATTAGAACTGGAGGGTTCATGAGGTATTCTTGATTGTTGTAAAGGCTTCCTCACATTCTTCGTCCTAGTTTAACTTAGCATTCTTTTTTAGCAACTTAAATAATGGACGGCATTTATCTGTAATTTAAGATATAAATCGGGCTATGTAGTTTAAATGACCCAATAAGCCTCTTGTCACGCCCCGAAGCGGCAGAGTCGTAACAGCCCCCACCGTGTAAACCATCCTAAGATAGAAGTTGGCCTTACAATCGCTATCTTAGACCTGATCTACACAAGGCGTCCACGACTAACCCGCTTTGAAGTAGACAATTTGTAATTTAAACAAATCATTTACCTAAGAAAGTGAGAAAAGTTATATATAATCACTATAATTCAGTTATTACATTAATCAGAAATGAAAAGTAAAATAAGTGTTGATTCTTCAATGTTTTTCCTCACTCCCCAGGATCCAGCAGTTGCTAGCTTCAGAGTAGTTGTTGCCGCTTGTTAGCCAGCACCTGCACGACATCTATAGGGATGTGAGCAACCACAGCTCAGTAAGTTAGGACGGAGGACTTAAAACTATACCATACACACAACAAGATTTTCAATCACTTATTAGGTGCAATGCATGTGCAAGCAAATGCCATCGCACGACGTTGTCCGTCCCGTCGTGAGATTAGAGAAATTGTGCCCGCTCTAATCTGGGTTGAGGAGTTGCCGTTAATGCAACAGCTCACGACCAAACCCAGGCTTGTGTAATGGAGACCTTGCTCTTCTCGCGACTACCTTCGAACCACTGCCTTCACCCTCGTCGCGACCTCCTCTCCTGTCACTTAGTTCGACTGAGGATGAAGAAGGGACCATTTTGCAATCCTGCGCTATCCCTTCCGAAGGGGTCGGTATTTGGCCGGAGAGTCCTAAATCCCCTAACAGGTTGCCATGCATGTTCGATCATGATTACTGGTCGTATATTTGATTAAGTCCAATTTAGGGTGATCAATCATTATATACAATTCATACAACATGTGTCAAAGCAACAAACAGAATCATAGCATTACCCATAATCAAGCACATGCACACATTCAACTATCTAACAAGCACAACCAAGCATAATCTTAAGCCTCCAAAAATACAGCATCGTATTAATCCCAACTTACCTCGACTCCTCGCTCACTCACTCGAGGTTCGATTTGCTCAGGCCATCGCCATTCATCCCTATAACACAAACGTGGTTTCAGCTTTTCATATAACTATTATAAATTTGTTTTATCCTATAACGCTTATTGTTATGTGTTGTTTAGGGTTTAATACACCTAATTATCTAGGTCTTAAGTCTTTTATAATTATTCTAGGTTTGGGTTTAGGTTTGGGTTCGGTTTCGGTTTCCGCATCAATTTCTAAATTAGGTTTTAGTTCGATTTTTAAATCTTAAACATGCTCGAATCCTAATGTGAAATTAATCACATTATGCTCGAGTATTCAAATATCTTATTGGGTCGTAATTTTGGTATTCTAAACTATTCGGTACACGCTAACCCTAATTGTGGTATCAGATTTATTCCCAATGTGTAAAAATCTTACATTTTGAGATATTTACTTAAAATTAAATATTATTTCAAATTTATTATTTTTCTGATTTCAATTATAATATTATCTAAATAACCTTATTTTTTTAGATTTATTAATTTACACTTTTACATATTCCTAATTTCTTATATTCTTTACCTAATTTCCCTAATTAACCATACTTAATACCTAAAGGCTAGGATTAGGGTTCCACTGTAGAGATTAACTTCCCTAAACATCTAATTAAGATCCAAATCAGTAATTAACATCCTAATCACCTAATTAATCCTAAATCATCCAATTTTACCATCATTTTAGGGCTAAAAATTAACTTAAAAATTTTGAAAATTAATTTTTAAAAAACGGCTTCATAGCACTGTTCTACATCATATGAGCATCCTACAGAAAAATTTTGAGCCCCAAACTACACTCCTAAGCCTATTTATTTTTCGGTTTAATCATGCTCGGTTTTGAACAATTTGTTAAGGACCCTATATTTCCAGACATAATTAAACTAAATCAATATTTTTCCCTAAATCTACATACAATAAAACCTCAGAATAACAAGTTTCATAATTTTTTGGGCAAAATAACTAATTTTACAAAATTATACAAAAATCGGGGTGAATAAATGACTAACCGGTTCGAAGCTTTCTGGCCATCTAAACCCGGTCCAAGGCTGTCGGCTGGTCCAGGCGGTGGTTCTAGTGTAGGGTGGTGGTGGTGGTTCGGTCCCAGGTGGTGGTGGGTGGTGGTTTTAGTTCACCTTGCTAATCTGCACAGTTTTTTTTTTTTTTTTATTTTCTGGATTTTCTCTCGATTTTTTTAGTGTTTCGATTCTTCTCAGATTTCAAACTGGCCAAATGACTTCTGGAAATTTTTTCCTTATTTATAGACAATTGTAGAATTTAATGTGCATTAATTTGATGGGATTTTGCTCCAATTCCTTGATTTTTGGTTTTTTGTTTGTCCAATTCTTATTGGATAATTTTTCTTTTTCTGATTTGAACCTGCCACGACCTGATCTTGCTTCAGTTATCCTCTTCTGATTTTTTTCTGATTTTTCTATAATTATTTTGTATTTTTCTTTAATTATTTACTTAGTTTTCGGCCTATTTCACTAATTACGCGTATTTTTATCTACACGTAAATACATGTAGGGTACACGTGAACATTCCTAAATATTATTTTGGTCATTCTAAAATTTTTAGTATACATATAATCTATCTCTAATAATTTATTAGTTATTATATTATACTTTTTGCCTTTTCGGTAATTAGCAGTTATTATGCTTAAAATTTGAAAATTTTATAGTCTCCTATTTTACTACTTATTTTCTTAAATTTAAGTTTACAGGGTCATTTTTACTGGTATTTTGCTAAATAGTTTATAATTTGGGTTTGATTGGATCTTTTAACCGATCGCCCTAAACCTTGGGTTCTAAGTTCAATCCTAGGTTACTTGACTGAACTTTGGGGCTTACACCTCTAACCTTTTTAAGTATGCAAAGAGAGGGTAAGTCGATTATTGCTTTGACTTTATCAGGTTCCGCTTCAATGCCCCTTTGACTAATTATGAAACCTAACAATTTCCTTGATGTTACCTCAAAGACGCACTTCTCTAGGTTCAACTTCAATTGAAGCTTTCTCAACTTATCAAACAACTTCCTTGAATTATCCATATGATTTTCCCCCTCTTTGGATTTTACAATCATATTGTTGATATATACTTCTACTTCTATGTGTATCATGTTATGAAAGATTGAGATCATTGCTCTTTAGTAAGTTACCCCAGCATTTTTTAGTCCGAATGGCATCACTTTGTAGCAAAATATACATCACGTTGTAATGAAAGTAATTTAGGTCTTATCTCCTTCAGACATTTGAATCTAATTATACTTAGAGAATCCATCCATGAATGAGAAGAGATAGTTTCCAAGTGTATCATCTACTAAGACGTCAATATGAGGCAAAGGAAAGTTATCCTCAGGTGTTGCCTAATTGAGGTCTCGAAAATCCACGTATACTCTAACTTTTCCATTCTTTTTCATCGCCAACAAAATATTGGCTACCTACTCAGGATAATCAAATACTTCGATGAAATCGACCTCAAGTAACTTCTTGACTTCATCTTTAATCTTTAACAAGATATTAGGTCAAAATCTTCTTAGGTTTGATATCTTCTTGTATAAGCAAGTGGTGGACCACAATTGATGGATCTAATTGAGCATATCCTCATAAGACCATGCAAACACATCTTGATATTTAAGTAACAGTACGGTTATTTCTACGTTATGCTCTTCTTTAAAATTCCCTCCACCCTTCAAATTCTTCGGGTTATCATCGACCCTAATATTAATTGTCTCAGTCGACTCATAAATGGAAACTTTACCTATCTCATGTTTTTGCTAGCTCTCCTGTATTTCACTATGGTCATTAACATTACTCCTGATGACTAACCTAGTAGGACTGAAAGTGATACTAATATTTTCATCATCTAGCTATGTTAGGTGTCCTTGGCTTTCATTCAAAGCATTGGATTTGAGCAAAAAGTGTGTAAAGGAAAGAGTAAAAGTAAAGAAGAAGTGAAGCATAATGAAGAAAAGGAAACTGATCTTTTATTAGAGTCAAAAGTTCTTACAGGTACATTATTTAGAACAAAGATAATTATTACAAAACTTAAGAAAATACTGGACCACAATTCATCATTTACCCTAGAGAAGACCTATTACCATTCATAGGGATGGAGAACCAGTTATTCAGTTGGGGATGGAGCTTGCGGGATGGGCTTGCCAATTCAACTCTACTAGAGGTGTCTTCTTTGGTAGATTCTAGAGTCTAAACATCATCCTGGATAAATGTCTCGGTCAGCAGCAGAAAGGTCATTAGGGCATGATACAATCTATCGCCTCTTTTGTCCCTTGCTTGCTTATTTTGCAACTCTTCCATTAAAGTTGGAATACAACCAAGGCCATAAGTATCAATCTACCCTTCCTTGAATTTTAGCTTCTTATCTTGTCTTTCTCTAGGATTAGCAATCATACATACTTCATCAAACATTTGGAGTCTGAGTTTTCTTGCTTCTTAATGCTAATATAGGGTATGGTCGTTTCCTTATATATTTCATAATCTTGATAGCATAGAATTGTTATAACCTGGCCATTCAAGACAAACTTGACCTTTTGATATAAACTTGAAGGTATAGCCCCTGCTGCATAAATCTAAGGTCTTCCTAAGAGGAGGTTAAAGGACCTTAGGATGTTGATAACCTAGAACTAAACATTAAAAGTTTGAGAGCTGATGTTAATCGATAAGTCAATCTCCTCTATAATCTTTCTTCTAGATCTGTTGAAAGCCTTGATCGTTGTAGAACTTAGCTTGATTGCGGTTGTGTCAACACCCAATAAGTCTAGGGTAGTAAAAGGGTAAGCATTTAATGACGACCCGTTGTCGATAAGGACTCTAGTTATGATTATATTATCGATATTCACCACTATGAAGAGTAGCTTAGTGCGCTGGTTACCTTCCTCACCTAATTCTTCTGTAGAAAAAGAGATCTGATCTATGGTGAGGATAAAGTTAGTAACTAGTCCCATTCTTTCAGCAAATATTTCATCAGGGACTTTAACCTTCCTTAAAGTTTGAAACAGACCTTCCTAATGTGGTTCGGATGCCATCAACAAACCCATAAGAGATATCTGTGCTAAAGTCTTTGTAAGCTAATCCATTATCTTTTATTCACTCAATTTGATCATTTTGGTGAAGGCAAACAACCCTTCCTCATATTCACTTGATTTGTTGCTTAACTCCTCTAATATATTCTTCTTTTTGAGATCTTCTTTTGGGTCATAGAACTTACTGGAGCGTGTAATCCCTCCTACGGGAGAACTTGATTGCCCTTAATTAATTGCCTGGTAGTTGAATGAGGTAGCTTAATAACTCTTAGGTTCTATTGGTACATGGAAAGTATTCCTTTTGGTTCTTAAAGTTTGCTTCTCCTTTGATTTGTAAAACTCGTAGACCTTTGGTTTTCGGTTAGAGTTGATCGTGTTAATGGCAAGATCTAAATCATCAAAAATCATATTGATGATAGGGCCATGGTTAGGCAAAGGGTTATTGTTGATATTTGGAACTAAAGCTTTTACGAAGTCCAGTTGGACCAAATCTTCATCGATTGGATCTTCAATCTTATTTTTTAGCCTCTAGCATGTATCAATCGAATGACCTACCTGCCCCAAATGATATTAATACTTTGCATTAGGATTAAAAACCTTTCGCCTGTATCTTTCATTAGGAAGCTCAAAATGAATCAAATTATCTTTCTTTAGCTTTTTAAGGACCTAACTAAGGGGAACTAGTATTCTTGTGAACTATCTTGGGGCCCTATTGGCTTGAGGCTAACTTCAGAACTGTTGTTGAACTTGTAATGGGTTTGTTTTGAAAGAGACATGGGTATTAGGTCTAGTGTTTAAATTTACTACATTGATAGTGGCTTCTTTAGGCTTACCGGTAGTTGGCTTTGCAGAGGGTAGTCTTCTATCTAATGGCTCTTCAAGTTTGCTAGAAGAGATGACACTTTCAATTTGGTACCCTGTAACTACTGCTTCTACAAAGTTAGAGGAGGCCTACCCAATCAGGTGGGAGAAGTAAGACCTTTCTAAAGTATTAATAAAGGTCGAGGTTAACTCCTTTTCAATCATTAGGGTGGATACCCTTGCAACTAAGGACCTCCATCATTAGGCGTACTCCTCAAACGATTTGTTGTTCCTTTTTTACAGGGCAACCAAATCCATCATGGTCAGTTCCACTTCAACATTAAACTTGTATTGTTCATAGAATGCCCTAGCAAGCTTCTCCCATGTATTTACCTGATTCAGATCTAGTTGGGTGTATTAAGTCAAAATAAGACCCGATAAGGTGTCCTAAAAAGTCTATGCCATAAGCTGGTCGTATTGTACATATTTACCCATCTTTCGCACATACAACCTAGTATGTAGTTTGGGGTAGCCAGTCCTATCGTACCTTTCAAAGATTGGTACCTTAAACTTTTTAGGGAAACTTCCATAATCATAAGAAGAGAAGTCTGTACTACTAACTTACTCAAAACCATCATAGCCTTCAAGCGCCTTCATTTTCTCAATGATTTGTTGGGTTAACTTCCTCTCCAATTCTTTCAATCTGTCTTGGTTGGCTTTTGAGTTAATTGGTTTTGCATTGATTGGGAATGAGTAGGTGTTAGTTTCAAAAGTCGAGTTGACCTTTGGATGAACCCCTTTTGATTTAAAAGTCTCAAAGGCCGGGTTAACTTTAGGATAGTTCTCTTCTACTTTAGGGATGGGGCTTCAACATTCTTTCCATAATGGGCCTTAGAGTTTCCATCATTTGATGGCATTGTGGATCTAAGTAAAGCGATATTGTTAGCCAGGAAACTCAATAAATCTGCGATTTTTCCCATTGCCACAGGCAATTCCAGTGCAATTTTTTTTTGTGGGTGAGGGTATTTTTATGAGTAATGTATTGGGAAATAGGGGTTTAGTACCAGCGCCATCATGTTTAGTGGTGTTAAGAGTTAGGCAATTGAGGTTAGAGAGAGAAAGTGGCCATGTCGCCTCTTAAGGTGGTTATTGAAAGTCATGTGTGTGTCGGTAACGGGGTTTACGAGGGTAGCAACTACGTTGGTGTAGTTGGTTCGAACCAAATATGGGTAGAGGATGGTGGTTCATGTGGTAGTCGCAGCTTGGTTAAGATTTAGATGGCCAATGGTACTTAGGGTCATGGTAGCAAATACAAAGGGTTAGGATCAAAAGGTTTAAGGGTGAGGAGTCTCTTAGAAGCTTCAAATATGCTTGAAAATGGTTGAAGAAGATGATACTTTAGAAAGAGAGTGGCGATCGTAGGTGCTAAACCTAAAGAGAAAAAGTACAAATTGGAGCTCGTATGGAAGATGTTGAGTGATGCTTGATGCTTGAACGAGCTCCTTAACCCCTTATTTATATATTCTTAGAACGAATCGCACATAGAAGGTCAAAAGAAGTGGTAATTCAACTTTCCAAAATCATGAACTTTAACTGAGCTTTGATTTCAAATCTAATGCGATTGAGTGTGTATTCTGGCAACGACAATGTTGACTATAGTTAATTCATAGATTTGAATCAATTACTTTTGCCAAATGAGTTTAATTTTCCAATGTTGTCTCCAATACATCATTGGCATCATTCCATTTTTGAACTTGATTTGATTCACTAAGCGGATAAATTGGGACGCAATCTTGTGCTCAAATGAAAGTATTCCATGTTGACAATGTGAAAAAACCAAGATTCTAGATAGATTTTGATTATAAAATGAGAAAAAAAGGCTTGAAAGTAAAGGCTTCAAGCATGGTAATCTACAAGTTTCAAGCTTCCATTGTTGTCCTTTAATGGGGAAGATGCTGACGTGGCGCAACCACGTTGGCCACGTGGACCATTGAGTAGCCACCACATGTTGCCATGTGTAGGGCATGATGTGTGGCGTGGTCATGGTAAAAAAGAAAAAAAGAAAAAAAGAAAATGTACTCTTATACATTATGACATTCAAACCTTCAACCTTTCACTCTCATCAATACTAAGTCTATGTGTCTAACCAATTGGGTTACTGGCCTATGTCTTGTTAACCTATGTAATTAAAATGCATTTAACTTATAAAACGACTTGAAAAACTTATAAAATAAAATGCTACTTAATTAAATTATTTACAACTTCAAAGACTATTTCCCAAAAAATAATTTATTTGCCTAAAAATCTATTTTGCCTAAAAATTCTACCATTCTATTTTTCATTCATCATTTTTTTTTTAAATTTTCCATTTTTTTGTATCTTTTTGAATTTTCTATTTTTTGTGTTTTTTTAAATTCATATTTTTTTGTACTTTTTTCTAAACTTTCTATTTTTTTGAACTTTTTCTAAATTTTCTATTTTTTATATTTTTCTGAATTTTATTTTATTTTATTTTTGTAGTTTTTTCTAAATCAGGACCCTTTTTTCTGTTCTAAAAACAAAAAATTCTAAAACTACAGGAGGCAAAAACATGGTGTTTACAACAACTAACTAAGCTAAATTCTTTTAGAAAGCTTAGGTTACAAAATTTAGTTTTTATAATCATCTTTAAAAATTACACAACAAGTTTATAACAGGCAAATGCAAAATTGAACACTTCAAAATGGTTAAGTTGAGTTCACCTTTAGTGAACAAAGTCTAAGTTAGTAACTATGAGGTTAGCTTCTATTTTAAAATAATGCACATGATATGGCTGTTGCACTCTACCTCTTTGGAGTATGACAGAATCCAATATAAAAGTTACTTTTTTTAGTAGGTATTTCTTTAGTGGTGTTTTCCTTTTGCTTCCTTGGTGAAAAATAAGGAATTTTTATTGCTAGTTGGTTATAATTATCCAATATCATAATAATTGCTTGTGTTCAAAAGAATAAGGAAATGAACTAGATCAATCAATAGTAGACTTTTTTTTTTTTTTTTTGGTTACCACTATAATGCTTTTAGGATTGTGACTTAATAGATATCTCGTAAAAAAAGTTCAATCTAGATGGGAGTTACGTTTCTTTACTGGATTTGGTTACATGTTTAGATTGTTAGAAACAATTAATGGACATATTATATTACGGGTTGAGTTTTTATACAGACGAACTCGTCTAGCTCTAAACATGAAACATAGCTTGTTCACAAAATTAAGAAATTAAAAAAAAAAAGAAAAATTTTACACCACCTTTGGATAAATGACGAATTTAGGAAGGATAGAAAGTGGAAATTAAGAATTAAGAGGAAAAGAAAGTGAAGAGAAAATATTAACTTTTCCATTATGTGGATACGAAATGAATGGAAGGGACAATGAATATGTGTAAAATAATTTTCTTTTGTACAAGTGCTGATAAATCGTTTTATTATTTACCTTTGAGATATATTAAGGATTAAAACTTTAGTTATACATAGGCAATTAGAGAGACAATAGGCTTTGATTCATCAGTTTGAGGCTTTATACGAGAGGGCTATAGGTCAGTTTCGCCATAAAAAAATGCACCAGTAGATATCATTTGAAATGGGTAAAGCAGTGGGGAGGAGCTTGAAAATAGATCAATCAATTAAATGGTGATTGCAGAGTTGTTTAGGTCACCTACAAGGTCTGTGGCCTCCTTTTAATTCTTAAATAATGAGAGAAAGGATGGATTCTTTCTATGGTTTATGGTAACAACAATGTAAGTCTCAACTTGCGCTAGAGTCTAAGAATCTGATGTAGATTGATGATATGCTGAACTATTACTCCAAAAATAAAAATATATATAATACTAATAAGTATATTAGGTCACATATGTAATGTAATACTGGTGAAAACCAAGTCAAACCCACGAAGATTAGGATTAACTCTCAGCTATATTAGTTCTACCCATTTCTAGGTAAACCAAAATATACTAAAATAAAAGAATATAAATTAACTTCTAATTAACATGAAATATTAAATCTACTTCTAATTAATAAAGAAAACATAGGAAATTAACACCTAAAGTATTAAATCAATGAGCTAGCAAATTGGAATCTAGGATTGATGTTAACGATGATGATATTAAAATATACCATATTTAGCTATTGGATCCTTGACTAGTTTAGATTATTTCCTTCAGTTTCTCTCTTGAGTTATCAAAGTAATGAAGTATAGAATCACTTTCTCTCGAAATGTAAATTATCTTAACTAATTAACTAAGTCTTTCTATTTCTAGAAAAGATTATTCAGTTAATTTATCATTTTATGTTCTAAACCCCAACCTAATTACAATGTATAATCTCTTATGTCTTATTTATAATTCGATGTTAGTTTGCCATGGATTTGATTAAATCAATTTTATTCTTCTCAGATTTTTAACCTAATCAAATATGTATTTTGTTACGCCTTGAAGTAGTAGAGTTATAATAGTCCCGTCATATAAACCATTTTAGGATATAAACTAATCTTAGAGCCACTATCTTATACCTGATTTACATAAGATATCTACGAATAATCTATTTTGAAGTAAACAATTCATAAATTAAACATGTTATTTAACAATGTAATTATGAAAAACACATATTTACACTAAATAATCTGAATATGTTTACAAGATTTAGTAGCCTAATCATAATCTACTTGAATAATACATAAATTGATACTAAAAACTTTAAAGATAGAATCTAGACTTGAGAGTGTATTCGATCCTTAGTTTTATATTTTTACTCCCTAAGATTCAACAGTTACTAGCTTTAGGATACTTATATAGCTACTTTTTAATTAGCACTTACAACAACGTCTATAGGGATGTAAGAAACTAACCGCTCAGTAAGTTGGGATGGAACTTAAAACTATACATCAAACATAAACAAGTTTATCAACTAAATTAATCAAATGTAATGTATGTACAAGCAAATACTATCTCAAAACGTTGTTCGGTCTGTTGTGAGATTAGAAAAATTACACCCACTCTAATCTAGATTGAGGAGTTTCCATTTATATGCAACAGCTCATAACCAAACCCAAGTTTATGTAATGGAGACACCACTCCTCCCGCAACTACATTTGAACCATTGACTTTACTCTTACAGCAACCTCCTTACTTATTACTTAATTCGACTAAAGATGAAGAATGGACTCATTATGCTATCTAGCATTATCCCTTTTGAAGTGGTCAGTATTTAGTTGGAGAATCCTAATGTTCCCCTAATAGGTTGCTATCCAAGTTCAATTTAGAATTACAAATTATATATTTAATTAGATTCTTTTTAAGGTATTCAATCATTTCAAATAAATTACACAAATACAAACTAGAGCAGTAAACCAGAATCATATCATCAAACTCAAAAACAAGTACATATAGGCATACATACAATCAATTATCTAACAAACATAATCAAGGACAATTTTAAACCTCCGAGTATTACAAATTAGTACTCCGAAATACAGTATTGTAATAATCCTAACTTACCTGAACTCTTCGCTTGCTCACTCAAGGTGCAACTTGTATAAGCTATTGCCAATAATCCCTATAATACCAATGTTGTCTTAGTTTCCACATAACTACCATACATAGGTTTTATTCTGTAATTCTTATTATTATCTTCAATTTAGGATTTTATTATACCTAATTATTCAGGTTTTTAAGTTTCTTACAATTATTCTTAATTTAGGCTAAGTTCTAATTTAGTTTCCGAATTGGTTTCTAAATTAAGTTCTAATTCAGTTTCTGATTACCGTTTTATATGTAAATCCTAAGAACTTGTTTTGAATCATCATGTAAAGCTAATTACGTTTCACTCAAATATCCTAAATCTTCATTTTAGCTCCTATATAGCATTTTGATTAGTATGGTACATTATATTTCCAATTCAATTACCAAATTAGCTCTTGATATAAGAATACCCTAGATTTTTCATGTAATTTCATAAACTCCCATTCCAAATTAGATTTCTATCATATCCCTATTATTATAATACCATAAATTTTTATTTAACATTTTTCACTAATTTAATTCCTATATACACGTATTATGTATTACTACATATTATACACTTATATCACCTATTTCACACGTCTAACACTACATATATTATCTTTCACTACCAATAACATGTTAAGATGTCTAATTATATTCTAAATTAGAATTTATACCTAATTAACCCTAAATCACAAAATTAACTTAAGTGTACTTATTTACCTACATATTTAGTACATATTATGCATAATACATACAACTAATTCCTTAAAATCCAATAAAGCTATAGAAAATATATTATACTCAGTAAGTTATGGTTGTTATATTATGATCATAAAAAAGTACTAGGATAGTTTAATATATATTATTCTCTGGTATACCGATTTTAGGTTCAATTTTGCTAAAAATTAGCTTAAATTAGGTAAATAACCAAATAAAATTATAAGATTCAAACGAAATATTCCAAAAATCATAAATAAGCCATAGAATTTATTACAAATCAGATTAATTAAGGAATTGAATTAAAAACCTATTATTTCTTTTATATGAAAAATAGGGTAGATTCAACAAAATAATTTTAATAAATACTAAACGTGTATTGTATAAAAAATTATTTTTATGTAACTTAAATATATCATATAAGGAATATATATACAAAAAATTAGCTCAAACTAACATTTTTTGCTATTTTTGAAAATTCATATAAAATTAATTGGAATTAGACCTATTCTTAAGGAACCTACATAAAAACTTCTAATTTTAAAAAACTGATTAGATATTTTGATTCTACATGCAAAAATACTTAGAGAAATAAAATTTCATAATTTTCCATACATATTTGATATTTTTACTAAATTAAATAAATTCGAAAGAGAAATCAGAATTCACCAATCGACAAGTTTTCAACCCCTAGCGGTGGCTCCACCATTGCCTACACTCTACATGTGGGGTCCACTCTTTAGTGGTGGTGGCCGTTTCTCTCAGGTGGTCGTTGGATGTGGGTTCCCTTTATAAGTTTTAAATACACATTATTTTGTCAAATTTTGTTAAAATTGGTTTTTCTTCTCTTCTCTCATCTCCTTAATTTTTTTCTAATGCTAAACTGACTAAATGAGGTTTTGGAAGTGGTTTGCTGAATTTATGGTTAGGTTTGAGATTTTTCTTCTAATTTTTCCTTGCCAAATGTCCCTTATCTCTTATTTTTTCACTTTCTATTTGTTTAAATTTGGTTGGTTGAATTTCCATCCTCCACTTTGAAGTTGTTACGCCCCTATTCCAGATCATTTCACATTTTTCCAATAATTTTCTTGATTTTATCTAGCATTATTTTGACATATTTCGAGTATTTTAAGTAATTTTACATATTTTTACTTACATGTAAATATATATATGGTATAAATAAATACTCCAAAATATTATTTAAGTTATTTTATGATTTTTAGTATGTATATAATTTATCTTTATCGATTTATTAGTTATCAGAGCTCGTTTTATGTGTTTTTGATAAATAATGCAAAATTTAAATATAATTCAATATTATAATAATTAATTATTTTATTACTTATTTTCTTAAATTTAAACTCACGGGATCAACTTTTTCTATTATTCCTAGATTCAACTAAAAATTTAAGCTTAATTGGATAGTTTACTTAATCGATTTAAACTTTACAGATTAAACCTCGAACACCAGATTATGGAGTTTACATATTTCATAATTAATAAAACATATGCTCGATGAAAATATCAAGAGTGCTAATATTCAAATATTTAATATAGAAATATCATAAATCCATCAATTTAATATCCTAAACAATAAGAGTTAATTCATGAGTATATAAAGAACGCAAATTATAAAGGGAATAAAGAAATTCACAAATAAAATTTAAGAAAAAGATAAAAGAACTTATTCTTTATTATGAAAATTGAAAATCCCTAACTTTCAATTTTTACATAAATTAACTTCTCCGTTTGTTAAGGTATTGTTCTCATCAATTATATATATAAGACTAAAAACAAACTACGAAACTACTCTACCGAAAGACATGAAGCGGCTGTAACATTCTCGGTTATCGTGCGTCTTCGTCCGTGGCCGATCGTCAGTCAATTCCAAAGAATTCAAAAGTAATTATATCTGGAGCTCTCGGCCTCAACTTCAATTTTGCATACATTGCATGGATTGAGATCTCGAAACCCATGGCATGGCATCAATTTCGAATTTCAATGCGGCATATGGCATCAATTTCGCATGGCACAAGACGTGGATTCCGTGCACACATATTGGACTTCATAACCATTGGCTGTACATTGTGGATTGCATATTGATGTTGTGGGCTTCCATCAATTAATAGCGTGGTCATGTTTGCGCCGACAATCGACTGTGAATGATGGACCATGGCTTGGACTCCATGCTTATGAGTGATGTACATTTCGACTTCAAATTGAATGCATTACATCTGCGCAACATCATTGCCTCAATTGGCCATGATCATGTCAATTGACAAATACTTGTGTGACTTTTTACTCATTTTTCAAATAAATAGATATGATTTTTAATATGATTTTAATTGTGTTCATCTTTAAAAACTTATTACTCTTGCAATTTACCTCCAAATCAAACGAAACTTAACTCATTTTCTTTCTTTTTTTCTCAAATATTCATCAATGACCTAAAATTAAAATATTTTCTTATTAAGTATCAAATATCCACAAAATACCTATAAAAATATCATAAATACCATAAAAGTCCATTTGTAAATATACGTAATAAATCACTTATCAATTGATAAGTAGATGTTATGACCTTTTGAGATGTAAAAGTTGAATGATTCACTCAAGGTGTTTATCTTGATTTTTGCAAGGTTTGGTTAGGTTTACTAGTTTTTCGGATCTAATTTTGTCTCTAATGTAATATGTGGAATTTATTTACTAATTTGAGCTATGTAAATGAACTCTACTGCACTCTAATTAGGTATATTTTCTTTCCTCATACCTTCGAAGTTGGAGCAAATAAAAGAAGTGGGCTCAAGACACTTGTTTCCCTTTAAAATCTCTAACCTTTCACTTTCTTGCCTATCCAAACAAAAGGAAAATGGGTTATCCAACTGAAAATTCCACTTTTCTTTTCCTCATAATTCCTTCCGCATTCTAAACTATAATTCACAAAAATACAATGTATGGAAGGATATAATGGCTAACAAGTGTCTTGTACCCATGTAGCATTATTAATATTTTCCGTATATATTTGAAACTTGACAAGTAACTCCCACAAAATCCATATATAATAAAAATTGAACATCAAGATTGCAAACTAGTCAGCGAATTTTAACACTTTGAATTGTAGATTCCTCATAATCTTAGTGCGTCCATCTTTCCTATTATGTCCATGTCACACAATTCTAGCTTCAAGTGATTCTACTATACTAAAAGCATCTTAATCTTTGAGTTGCATCTAGGAAGATCAATTATCTTAAAAGTACTTTTCACTAAGTATGCTTAACCTTGTTGTATATATTAAGGGCATTCTTTGATGGTTAGGAGTACCATCACGTAATAATTTGGAGAAATTATATAGTTTTGCATCGTATGGCTTTAGGTTTTGAAACTATTAAGGAGGTCACCCATTTTAAAAGTACTTTATATGCTTAGCCTTAGTGTTTGTATGCTACTAATTGAAAGACTTTATGATGATTAGGAGTACCCTCAAAGGGTATTATAGAAGATCTCGAAATTTAATTTTTTTTGCAAAATGTAGCATTCTTGGCAATGCTTAGTCCTAAACTCCTTCCATTATTATTAATTTAATACAGTACTCAAAGCAATATAAACTCCACCATTTATGCATGTAGTTATTGTTAGACTGATAAATTAATAGCTAAGGCGTTTAGATATATCTAGTGAAGATCATTTTCACCCTGGTAGCATAATAGTAGCTAAACATGAAGGAAAAGGAGAAATAAGTTTAGGTATTGTTGATTTACTTAGTGGTGGTTCTCTAAAAATAGAAGTTACAAGAATTTCATCACCCAAGTAAACCTTCTTCTCACGAATGGAAATAAAAAGAAGATGTGCAATTAAGGTTAAATTGCTATCTCATAAATAAAACAAATGTTTGAAGTAATCAACACTTCAACCTTGATTATTTAGATCTATTAATAGGGGAAAAAAAACATAAAATATATTTCTCTAATTTGCAAGTTCTATGCTTCCTTACTTTACATTTATAATTTTTTAGGTCTCAGCGAAAGGGAACTAGGTTGTTCTCTTATTATCTTATGATTTTCTTCTTTTCCTTTCTCTGTTTATGATCCTTTTTATTTTGGTATCAAAGCCTTAGTTTAAGTTTTCTATAATCTTTTGATAAAATCTATAAGATCTAGCCTTGTTTGCCCATTTTATTGCCTAAGATTGGTGCTGTAGGGTATTTTGTTGGCTTGGGATTGATGATCTAACCAAGGATTAGAAGCATTAGTTTATGAAAAATTGAACATAGTTTTGAAATCATTCTAAGGCAATTAAATTGAAAAAAAAAAGAAAAAGGAAAAACATAAAGTATAATAAGATGAATGCCTATAGTACTAAGTAGCATTAAAAATTTATTAAAACTTCTAGATCAAATACTGAGGTTATGAGTAGTATTTCATTGTACATTAAAATATAAAAACAAGCAATATACAGGTTTTAAAAAAGAAAACATAGGATAAAAACCCGAATCGAACGTTTAGAAAATGTAAGCCTTAAAACTAGAAGTTTGAGATCGATACGTAAAATTTAGGTTAATTGTATAAGTTGTTGAAACGAGTCTAAATTTTACAACGAAGTTAGGAATACTAATAAAAATGATCCTGTGAGTTTGAATTTAGAAAAATAAATAAATATTGTAATATTGAATTATAAATATATTATCCGTTATTTATTGAAAACGCGTAAAACGAGTTTTAATAACTAACAAATTAATAAAAATAAAACAAATGCACACTAAAAATTATAAAATAATATAAATAATATTTAGGAACATTTATTTGTACTATATATCTATTTATGTATATGTAAAAATACTTAAAATTACCTAAAATACTTGAAATATGTTAAAATAATACTAAATAGTTAAATAAAAATCAAGAAAATTATTTTAAAAATGTGGAACTGTTTAGAATCAAGTCATGGCATGCTAGGAATAACAATAACATAATTAGCTAATTAAATTTACTTAACTAGAAAGTAAAAAGAAGAAATGATAAGGGATACTTGGTTACCTAAAAATTAAAAGAAACCTTAAACGCGTCTATAAAATTAGAAATCACTCACCACAATTCATTTTGATCAGTTAGTCATCCAAGAAAAATAGAGAGAAACTAGAAAGGAGTTTAGTATTATTAGAAAAAATAACAAAATTCTAGTACAATTAGGGCTTATAAGGAGAACCAACGGCCAATGACTACTTGGGGAAGGATGGCCACCACCACCTCCCCTCTCTACCGACACACCTGAAGCCACTACTAGTGGTTGAAAGTTGATCGGATAGGTGAGGTTGATTTCCAATCCAATTTTATTAAGTTTATTAAAAATACTAAATGTGTTTGGAAAATTATGAAATTTGATACGCTGAGGTTTTTATATATGTAGATTTAGAAAAAAAAAATCAGTTTGATGAATTTAGATCTAGAAATGTATAGTGCTTAAGAAATCTCGAAACTTGAGTTTGTTTTTTATTTAGAATTAAATAGTCTTAATAGTGTAGTTTTGAGCTTAAAATTTTTGTGTAGGTTTTTAGAGTATTTAAATTATGTTATGAAGAGATTTTTCAGAAATTAATATTCAAAATTTTTAGGGCTTTAAATTATATATGAGTGTTTTTTTGGTTTAATTTAGTAATTAAATGTATAAATACTAATTTAGTATGTAATTAGGTGATTTAGGATGTTAATTTCTAATGTAGTATGATATTTGTAGTATTTAGAGTGTTAGATGTAATTATTATTTAGTAATTATGTGTAAACTAATAATAGATGAAATTGGAAATATAATAAGTATAAAATATTAGGTTAAATTTGATAATATAATAATAATATAAAATAATTCTGATATGAAACTTAAATTTAAGTAATTATATGAAAAATGAAAAATGTAAATTTTTCTCATATCGATAACAAATTTGGTAGTTAAAATAGGAATAGGGTGTACAGTATGAACTAGAATACTAGTTAAGAGTTAAATACGATATTTAGGATACCTAAATATAATGTGATTAATTTTACATTATGGTTTGGAATGAGTTCTTAAAGTTCATGTATAATATCCGTAATAAAAAAAAACTGAATTAGAACCTAAATCGAAAACGGATTTGGAAACTGATTCAGAAACTAGCCTAAAATAAATCGATAATAAATAATATATATATATATATTATTTATTATCGATTTATTTTAGGCTAGTTTCTGAATCAGTTTCCAAATCCGTTTTATATATTTTTGGAAAGTCGAGTCAAATCATAATCTAAACCCTATATGTAATAAGGGTGTAAATACTAAAAGAGTATTTATATTATAAGATTTTTGGAGACGAGTTGACTTGCAATAAGTTAAGTGAGCAAATCGAAGATTTTAAGTAACTTAGGTTTAATACATTGCTGTATTTTAGAGTACTACATTAAAGTACTTAAAGAGTTAAAATTGTATGTGATTGTGCTTATAGGTAGTCATATGTGCATGTGCTTATGTATCTCCGATTACTTACTGAATACTAATGATGTATTATGATAGTTTGTTGTGAATTGAGTGGTGTGAGATTATTTAGTCGCCCTAAATTAAACTTAATCATAATCAACTTAAATACCTCGATTGGACATGCATTGCAACCCTTTAGGAAATAATTAGGATTCTCCAACCAAATATCGACATATTTAAAAAAGATAACGTTGGATAGCATAATGATATTTTCTTTATTTTTAGTCGAACTAAGTAACAAGAGAGGAGGTTGTAGTAAGGATGGAGGCAATGGTTTGAAGGATAGTTATGGGGAGAGCGGTGTCTCCATTGCACAAATATGGGTTTGGTTGTGAACTATTGTATAAATATTGAAATTCCTCAATCTAGATTAGAGCGAGTAAATTTACTCTAAGTTACAACGAACAGGACTACATTGTATGATGGTATTTGCGTATTATATTGCATCAAATTAATTATTTGAAAACTTTGTTTGTATTTGTTATGCATTCTTAAATCTTCATCCCGATTTACTGAGTTGTTAGCTTCTCATACCCTTATAGATTTTTTTACAGGTACAAACTAAGATGCTACGTTATAACTATCTTAAGGTTAGTCTCTTTTTGAAGTGCCTTAAGGAAGTGAGAATTGAACTAGCTAAATAATTGATTCTTTTAGCATTTTTCTTATCAACTCTTAGGTTTATGTAATGGTTTTGTAATATTTTACTTACTAGACTACTATGGCGTGTAAATATTTCATGGGATCATAAGACAATATAAGTATATCTATATAAATATGACTTAATGTTTTTAGTTATATATATAAATTTTATTATTAATCTTGAATGAGCTGTTTAATTTAAAGTATGGAGTTGTGGACATTTTATATAAATCGTATCTACAATAATGACTATGAGATTAGTTACTATCATAGGATGGTTTTCATGATGGGATTGTTGCAACTTTGCTGCTTCGAGCCATAACAAAAAACATGATTAAAAGTCCTATATGTTGTAAAAGAAAAGAAAAAAAAAATAAATTACAAAGCATATTTACTTTTAACTAGAACAAGGATAAAATTAGAATCAACTCAAAAATATATTAAATATTATCATAAGACTCATGACAATATAATGAGGGTTTGTTTATAAACATGATTCTTTAATTTAGATAATCTTGTTAATTCCATTGAAGACGTACAATTAGATAATATAGAAGTTGTTAATAATTGTGTTCGTATGATAAGAGGAAAAATACAATTAAACATAGGACCTAATAGATTAGTAATAGAAGAAGGTGAAGAAGCAGTATATATTCCCAGCTTCATAGCAAGAAGATTAGGTTATGGTTATAATTATTGAAATATTCTTAATCATTTACACAATTTTAATCATCAAATATTTAGAACATCTATATACAGAAGAATATTCCTCATTTGATGAAAAACTTCCTACTAAATTTGAAGACTACCAATAAGATTCATATTAAGTAAGTTGGTTTGTAAATCGTCGTGTCTCAATGAATAAAAGATAATGATGGAAATAATCTCATAAAATTTGTGTGCTATTTAGAAAATGCCATTGAATTTTTAGTATTTATCATTTGGGCATATCATATATTAGGAAAAAGTTTTTACTTATACGATACTTATTTTAGAAAGGATTAACTAATTGTTCGTGCTTTAGTTATAAAAGTTGAGAATACAAAAAAAGCTAGAGTGGTTGGGATTAGAAATATATAATCCAAAGACAAAGATAGAAAAAACAAGACAATTTAAACATACTTGTTATTTTCAACAAGTTGAACACTAGTTGCACGCTAGTAATAAACAATTAAATAGTATCGTAGTCCTGCACATAGCCCTAATAGAATCTTTAGCTCAACAAGAATTGAGAAATTTTAATCATTGGAAAAGTATACAAAACCCTTTAGTAGATAAAAACACTATATCAAAAGAAATAAAATAAAATAAAAAATATATTAAGGAACAAAATAGCACTCTCATTAGAAAATTAAATCAATTAGAAGACAGATCATAGAATCTCACAAGGGACATAGAAATAAACCAAAAGCTTTAAGAAATACAACAAAATCATAAAAAGATACTAAGCTTAATAGAAGAAATAAAACATTTTGTATAAGATTAATGAGTAATAATTTTATAAAAGAAGTAGAATTAGACCCTAATTATTAAAAAAGCCTTAGATTTAAATAGAAAATACTTGTCAAATCTTGAAGAATTAACTAATTATAATGCTCCTACTAAATAAGATAAAATAATTATTAGACAAAATAATATTATAATTTTGTTATTGTTATCTCTATATAAAAAATTAGATAAGATAGAATCAGAATTTAAAAATAAAAGAAAAGTAGAAAAGGAAGAAAAAGAGTACTCATAAGAATTAGAAAATATCTTCAAGGACAAGAACCATTCCATTTATAGGATATAGTAGAACGCTTGAAGACAACCTAACCAAAGAAGAGACTTCCATAAAAGAAGGAATCTTGAGTAGATTAACAAGTAGACGTAGATAGGGAGATCACATTGAATAATTAGAAGAAATGATTAACATAGTTAAAGATATAGAAATTTATAATAATTGAAACATTGATTTGTTAAATTGTAACGACCTAGAACCTGAGGGCGTCACAACCCGCTATGTGTCCCCGCCTATCAGGAATATGTTAAGGCTCTAAAACAAACTATAATTTCCAAAATCACTTATAATAACTTCTTAATAGGCACAAAACGACAAATCTCTAAATACATCAAATTGAGTGACTCACAGCCGAGTCACTTTAACTCTAAACATATTAAATAACTAAATCTTAATCTTTTACAACATACTGAGTTTACTGAATCTCAATCCCGACCTAAGGATAATAATTTCTATACTTGTTGCAACTTAATGAATCAACCTGCAACTGTAAAAATAGAAGAGTGAGTTGAAGCCCAGTACGGGTGCATAAGCATATACGAATGTCAAGTCCAGAACATACACACGCGTATATTGCAACCGTAACAAAATATAAACAAACATTAAGTTAATTATTTTTAATTTAGATCAACAATCAACAAAAGGGTACTCATGACCCCGCCATACTTGATCTTTACCTACATACATAGGTAGGTATAACTATACATTTTCCTTCAAGTGCTTTACGCTTAGAAACTAGAGTTCACAGACCAGAAACCTAATATTCTAGATGTATCATCTCATATACAAATCTACTAAGAAATCCTTACATATGGTCAACGGTTGCTCCTCTAGAGAAATGCCACTACGAGCTCTTAGAGCAAACGAGTCAAGCAAAACCAACAAACCAAATTAATTAGGCTGAATATAGATTTAGTCCGGTTTGATTACTAGTTCTTATCAAATACAAGCAACAATTAACACCATGTACTTAGAATCGCTCCAAGATCAAATACAATACTCTGATCTCAAACTCGAACTGAACTCAAACCTCAACAAAGGAATTTGAACACTATGAATTGAAAAGAAAACAAATAACATGTTAACCCTTAGCATTCTAAAACTAAGTCCTACCTAGGAGTCATTTAAGAGCTTATGATCTATTCAATTAAGGTCTTAAAAAAATCGTTAAGTCAAATAATAATAACATAATACGATTAAACTAAAAAAAAGATGATATAACTGTATATAAGATCACCTTTTTATAGTAACTTGTAAAGTGCATAGTATATATATATATATTATATATATATTATATATAAATTATAAGATCGTTACATAACTAATGTATCATATAATATAGATTATCNTCCCTTTAAGTCCTTTACGCGTAGAGTCTAGAGTCCAGAACCTAACATTCTAGTTGTATTATCTCATATGAAAATCTAGTAGGAAAACCTCACATATGATCAATGATTGCTCCTCTGAGGAACTGCTACTACGGGACGCTAAAGCGAGCGAGTTAAGCAAAATCAGTAAACTCTTGATTTAAGCTAAATATAGATTAATCTGGATAAATCTTTTCTAACCTAGCAAGCACAAACATACAAACAAACACTACGTACCCATAAACACTCCAAAATTGAATACAATACTCTAATCTAAAATCCGAACAAAACTCAGACCTCAATAAGGGAAATTGAACACTATGAATCTAAAAGAAAACAAGTAGCATGTTAACCCTTAAGTATTCTAAGGCTAAGTCCTATTTAAAAGTTATTTATGAGCTTATGACTTATTCGATTAAAGTCTCGAAAGAAATCATTGAATCAAATAATAATAACATAATATGATTAAATTAAAAAGGTAATATAACTATATATATATATAAGATCACCTTTATAGAAACTCGTAAAGTACATAATATATATAACATATCTATATATATAAAAGAAAGTATAAAATGGTGACAATATTAAAGTATCAAATAATATAGATTATCAAATTGATATGGTAAATAAGTAATACATACTTAACTAAAAAATAGTATAATTCGTAACATCTCATAAGAAAATACATAACAATAATAAATGATACTTAAAACGAACGTACCAAGCATAATATAATATATTATATAAATACATAGAAATTTGGCCCCAACATATATATCTATAACCAATAATTCAAAATACGATAAAATATATAGCAGTAACTTTTATGTAATTTAATACTATACAATATGGCATTTGAATAATTTATCAATAGAGATTGGATACTAATACTTAATTATTTTCATAATAACAATGGAAAATAAAATAAAAATATTACACTATGTACATGGTATTAATTCGAAAATCGAAATGGCTCGCGCAAATAAATCAAGATGAAAACACTGTATGGGCACACTTTGACGTTGAATGAGAACCTACTATACACAAAAATATAGGAATTATATTCTGTAAAATAATATACTCAAATAATTAGTTAATAATATTTACCGGGGTGACTCAGAATATGTAGAAGCGAGGAAGATTGCAACATACAGTGAGGAAATTGGCTTTGGGGCTCTACGATAAAGAATTTGATTGGGGGAGGGGTACAGTGGACAGGGATTTGAAATTAAATAAAACTTGTAATAGAAATGGGATTGAGAAATGTACAGGGGACGTGGTGGGGGTTCCAACATCAGAAGCTTGGTATGGGGAAAGAATTGAAGGAGGGATTTGGAGACACAGACGTGGGGTTCGACAATTGAAAAAGAAAGGGGAGAGGGTCTGGGGTATTCTGGGACGTGAGGAGCAATGATTGGGGATAGGGAGAATGAAAAGGGGTGAATGAAGCTAGGGGTCTAGGGAGACGAGAGAGAATGACGATAGGTAGGAATTTAATGGGTGTAGGTTCGATGGTGAAAAGACTATGGGAGAGAGCTTGAGGAAAGAGGGGCCTGGTAGGGAAGGCAATAAAATGAATTGAGAGAGAAAAAGGAAAAGGATTACGGTGGGGGAGAAAATAGAATAGGATTTTAGGGTAGTATTCTAGATTATTCTAGAATATTCTAGATTGTAGATGTGTTTATATTTGAAATAGAAAATTAAAGAATTTATTAAAATAAGAATATATAGTATTTCAAAAACTAAGTTATGTATATATAAAATATCGTAATATATAGTATTGATAAAATATTAAATTCTTATACGTAAAATAAAATTAAATCTATTTAGTGCATATCTAAAATAAGAGTTTTAAAATATATATATATATATATATATATAATTGAAACCTTAATTAGACATCTATTCTATAAGATATATTTTAGAGTGAATTTGGAATTATTTGAAGTTTAATAAATTGAGAAATTATTTATTAGGAAGCAATTTCTAACGGTACAAGCTTAAAGAATTTTACAACTTAATTAAATTACTAACCTAATTGGGGTGTTTCATAAATCCTTGAATATTATATAGAATAGGAAGATTAAACTTAGGAATAATAGGATTGATAAGAACAAATCAAGAAGAGACCATCTCAATAACGACTAAACTAGTTAATATAAAGTTATTAAGTGATACGACCATTAGAAAATTAAAACAAGAAGGAAGGAGACTAGTACATCTAAGAATGATAGTAACACGGATAAAAGGATTAGTAAGAAAACAAACTGGAGCAAAATTATTATTAGTAATAATAGATAAATCTTGGCAAAATGACATTAAACAAGCAATAGTAGGTACAATGGAAATAGACATGAACAATAATAAAAGTAGATTTTGTTGTGTACCAACTTTTATTATTAGTGCAAATAATATAAAAAATTTAGAAATCAGATTACGAGGAAAAGGATATGAAGACCATATAGGGGATAATATATTAATAAACATTGGATTTATCAGAAGAGTAGTGGATGGAAATAATACATAATACAAACTAAACATGGATAATACAATACAAGAAAAAGCTAGTACATGAATTAAGCTTTTCCAACCTATGAAAATAGAAAGTTGAGAGTTAGAAGGATTAGAATGGAACATATCCAAATACTTAGAAAGCCCAAGTATAAGTAGAGTTCTCGAGTATAGTATAATGTATAGAAATCCCAATGTATCATACATATTAAGATTTTTAGATTATAAAAAAAAAAAAAACAATATTTGATGAAGAAGTGTTAATAAATGAAAACTTAGAAACTAGAATAAAGATGATGTTAAATGCAAGTGAAAGCAAACCTAGATATTGGGGTATAATAGAAAGTTCAAAGTAATGGAAGATTTTTAATTAAAAATTGGGAAGAAATTAATGAGGCAATAGAATAACTAAGAAATAGAGAATATTTAAGAAAAGAAGAAGAATATTATTTTCTAGAAAATAATTGTAACTTAAGGGAAAAACGTATAAATACAGTGCATTAAATCATCCAAAAAATTTATAAATAATGCAAAAATACAATATTTAATTTAAAAATGGATAGGAAGAAGAAGAAAAATAGATAATGAAAATATTTTTAAATCGTTGTTTTATAGACTCACAAGAACCAAAATCTTTAGAGAACATAGTATGCGAAGCAGCAAAATCATTAGGCAATAAACCCTTAAAAAATGAATCAATGACATCAGAACATATGTATAATAGAAAACTTTTAGAGCTTATGAATTCAAATGCCAATAGTGTAAAGAGTACTTCAATATTTAATACAAGAGTAGAAAATTCCATAGGACAACCAAGTAGAACCCCTTGTACATACTACAGAGAACTTGAGAGAGACTATTAAAGCTTATGAAAATGAATGCCTTTAGAAACATTTGATAAAAGAAATTTAGTAGACAATGGAAGTTTACTTAATTTAGCAGCTCATGATCCCCAGCTTCGGTCACAAATATTAAGTACTTAGACTCAATTAGTAACTAGAGAATGGGAAAATTGCAATGTAAGTGATAATGCTATATAGCAATGTATAGAGCTTTATGGGGAAGTTATAAAAGAAAATTTCTAGAATAATTCCATGCAGATTTACAATTAGAAACTAATCCTCATAATTTTACAAATAAAATTACTATATTAGTAACAATTATACATCTCATCGTAGCTAATGATTTATAAGTACAAATGAATGATATGAGAGCCTAAGAACAACTATAGCTAAAGGATTGGAGATTTGATAAAAAAATTCATGAATGATTTCTTTTATCATTGTAATATGGTGGGATGTTATTATAAAACAAACATAGGAAACAAATTATTTTTAAAATTACCAAAACCATTAGGAGATTAAATTTATAAACAGTTTAAGGAACAAAGAGAACTAACCTTACTTACAGAATTAAATAATTTAGGTACAAGAATATAATAGTGATAGAAAAATTAGCAGAAAATGTACAAGTATATTACACCTCGAAGTTATAGGGTCGCAACAATCCTGCATTGTAAATCAACTTACAACAGCAATTGATCTCGTAATCCTTATTATAGATTTAATCTATATAAAGCATCCACGATTCATTGCTTTGAAGTAAACAATTCATTTAAGATTTTAGCTAAGATTTACCATAAAGATTAAAACCTTAAGCTATGTGTGTATATATATATATATATATATAATTACATTCACATTATCGTAGAATTCCCAGGAGATTCTACATAATACAATAGTTTTGCTAACTTACATATCATATATCAATCCTTAATCCTAAAGATACTAGTTAGACTTTAAAACTTGATCATTGGGCCATTTGATCCTCACTTCCCATAGCTTCAAGAGAGAACTAACTTGCGGATAGTTGTAACGTGTCATAGAAATCAGAAGGCAGAACCTACAAAAGAGTCTATATGGGTATGAGCAACTATATCTCAGTGAGTTGAATTGAAGACTTATGAATGTATACAAGCACAATCAGGGTTATCAAGTAATTATTTACATGAAATACAACAAGTAAGTATCATCACACAACATAGTCCGGTTTGTTGTGAAATTAGAGTAATTTCACTGGCTCCAATCCGAGTTGAGGAGTTTCCGTTAATGCAACAGCTTACAACCAAACCTAGGTTTGTACAATGGAGACACCGTTCCCCTTAAGACTATCTTTCGAACTAATGCCCTCATCCTTAAAACAACTTCTTCTCTTATCACTTAATTCAACTAAGAATGAGGAAAAGACCATTATGCTATCCAGCGCTATCTTTTTTTAAAGTGTCAGTGTTTGGTTGAAGAATCCTAATGATCTCCTAATGGGTTGCAATGCATGTCAAATTAAGGTATTTAGGTCAATTAGAATTAGGTTCGATTTAAGGTGATTAGACAATTCCATACCAATCCAATCATAACAGTTATCAAATACAACACAGATTTTAGCATGAAATCGGATATGAAGCACATGTATAAAACTATTTACAATCACAATCATATACAATCCTAAGTCTCCAAGTACTCTAAAATAGTACTCTAAAATACAGTGAAGTATTAAACCTAACTTACCTGAAATCCTCGATCACTCACTCAATCAGTTATAGGTTGACTCGTCTCCATGTATTCTATAATATAAATACGTTTTTTAGTATTTATACTTTGATGATATATATTCTAAGTTATGATTTAAATTAATTCTCCTTATATACCTATGTTTTACTATCGATTCATTCTACGTTAGTTCGGGGTTCGGTTTCCGAATCCAATTTCAGTTTAGGCTCTAAATCTATTCCAACTACGAGTAACTTCTAAAATATGTTTTGAATCCTAATGTGAAATTAATCACATCAGGCTTGAGTATTCTAATATCATGCTTACTATTAAATTAGTATTCTAACCCACTCGATAAATTCTAATCTTGATTAGTATATTGAGTTTATTTCCAATGTAAGAAAATTTTACGTTTTTCATATAATTATCTAAAATTAAGATTTATACTAGATTTAATACTTTTTAATATTATCATTATATTTTCCAATTTAACCCAATATTTTATAATTATCATAATTCAAGTTATACATATTATCAAATAACCCATATTTCTTACATAATTCCTATGATAATTGCATTTAATACTCCAAATGCTATGATTATGTTACCACATCAGAGATTAATATCGCTAAACACCTAATTACCTTCTTAGTCCAAAATTAATCTTTTTTTTTAATCATTTTAGGGCTAAAAATTTACTTAAAATTTTTAAAAAATAATTTTTGAAAAATAGTTTCATAGCATTGCTCTATATCACTTAAGTAGTCTACAAAAAAAAAAAAAAATTGAGCTTAAACCTTATATCTATAGATGTAATTAAACATAACCACTACTTTCTCCTAAATTTACATATAATAAGACATTAGAATAATGAAATTCATAATTTTTGGATATAATTAATAATTTTTGAAAAATCAGCTGGAAAATTAGACTCACTGGTTTCTTGGGCTTCCGACCACCAACATCAGTTCAATGTGTGTCGGCTGATCCAGGCGGTTCAATTAAAGTGGGATGATGGGGGTGGTTTGGTTCTAAGTAGTAGTAGTGTGTGGGTTCGGCTTACTTGCCTTTACTATATAGATTTTTGCAAATTTTTGTATAAACCCTAATTCTTTCTAAATTTTGATGCTCTCCAATTTTTTATAACTCAAAACAGACCAAATGAGCCCTTAAAATTTTTTTGGCTATTTATAGAGCTATAAAGCAATTCTTATGCATTAATTAGAAAAGATAAGGCTCATATCTCCTTCTTTTTACCTTTTTAAGTATTTGAATTTAATTGGTCAAATTTTTTTTCTTATTTCCCCTTGTTGCCACGACCATGGTCTGGATCATTCACACTTGATTTTTTTCTAATTATTTGGCAATTTTCTAGCAAATTTTGAGTAATTTAGGTAATTTCGCGTATTTCTACCTACACGTAAATACATATGGAGTATAAGTAAATACTCTTCAATATTATTTAAGTCATTCTATGATTTTTAATATGTATATAATTTATTTTTAGTGATTTGTTAGTTATTGAAATACATTTTACGTATTTTCAATAAATAATAAGTAGTATACTTAACATTTGAAAATTTTATATTTTCTTATTTTATTACTTATTTTTTTTAAATTTAAACTTATGGGGTCACTTTTATTAATATTTCTAACTTTATTTTATAATTTAGGCTTAATCAGATCATTTAGCCAATCACTTTAAACTTTACATACTAAACTTGATCCTATAATTATAGAGCTTACATTTAGGGCTTACATGTACACAAATAACAAAACAATTAAAAAGAGAATGTAGTTTCTATGCAAATGTTTATACACCTCAAAGATATGGAGATAAAAAGAATAATAGACCTAAAAGGAGAAAATATAAGCCTAAGCAAAAGAAACCTGTAAAAAAATATTATCTTAAACGGAGTAGAGTAAGAAAACCTTACTTAAACAGAGATAAAAAAGTAAGAAAATATAATAAAGATTGAAATTACAAGAATACATTAACATGCTTTGCTTGTAAACAAGGAAATTTAGTTAGAGATTGTGATAAAAGACATAATATCCGTTATAAATGTGCCATACTAATTAACTGTGTAGAAGAAGATATTTTAGAAGTAGGTGAATCTATGGATGATACAGAAACCATATATAGCATAATTAGTATAGAAGATAGAGAAGAAATTGATAGTGATGAAAATAATGATTATTTTATTCAAAAAATCCTATAAGCGAAAAGAGATAAAAGCATTATAATGAATAGATGAAGTAAAAGAAATGCTACAAAATATAAGTATTCAAGAGTTTTGTAGATGATAAAATAGGCTACAATCATAATTGGAACTAAGGATCAAGATCAGATGATCTTCTTTGTGAATTCTGTAATAGATATCCTCAATTAAAGTTAAGATACCAATATAATAATTGTTTAATTGAAGCCTATAAAGTTTGTTTCAATAGTCAAGGAGAAATAGTAGAATTTAAAACAAAAATTTTTTAAAAAAGAAGCTAGTAATGATGTAATTGAAAGAAGGATGCTAAAGTTAGAAGAAAGAGTAAATAAAATAGAAGAAGTATTAAATTTAGAGAAAAATAAAGAATTGAAATACAAGCAAAGAATAAGAAAAGGAATAGTAATAGAAGAAAAATTAAAAGTAAATTAGAAGATAGTCATATAAATAAAGATAAAACATATTTTAGAAAAGATCACAAATGTGAGAATAAATGTAAGATTTATTATAGGAAATCTTATTTTAGAAACATAAGCTTTGATAAATAGTGGAGTAACAAATAATTTCATAGACAGTATACAAATCTCAAAACATTTGATTAAAAAGTTACCAACAAATGAATGAGTATATGCAAAGCAAATGGATGGTGGATAACATCAATACTATGATATATTAGTAAAATATAAATAGCTTTAAAAATAGATAAAGGATAGACAAATGATTTACACAACTCTAGAACATATATAAGTGATATGAAACTCCGTAAGTACATATGTATAATAGGATCATAGTTTTTGTTAAATGACAATTATGAATTTAGTCTTAGTACATAAGAATTAATACTTTTAGCTTCTCTTATAGTACTTCTTTTGAAAGAAAAATGTGTATGTAACATACAAGACAAATGTAAGATAAAATTAATTGATAAAAAAGTGGAAGAAAAAAAATATAGAAGTAGAACAAGAGCTATATTAACAAGCAATAGAAAATTATGAGGATTTAGAATTAATAAATAATTGTTTAAATTAAAGAAAATTTGTAATTTTATAAAAATAGGAATAACATAAATAGATAATATAATTAGTAAACTAGAAAAAGAAGAAGTTATAGGTAGAAATCCCATAAAATTATGAGATATAAATAAAATATATTGTAAATTAGATATACTTAACCTAGATTTCAAAATAAGATCTAAGAAAATAGAATGTGGTAATTTAGATAGAAAAGAGTTTGAAATGCATACTGAAAAATTATTAAAATTAGGAGTTATTAGAAGGTCGAATAGTTCCATAAAAGCTTAGCATTTATTGTTAGAAAGCATAGTGAAATAGTTAGATGTAAAAGTAGAATAGTCATAGATTATAGACAACTAAATGATAACATAAGGACAGATGTGTATGATATTGTTAACAAAACAGATTTAATAAATAGAATACAAGGTAGTAATATTTTTAGTAAATTTGACTATAAATTGGGATTTTGGCAAATTAGAATGTATAAAGAATCAATTTCATGGATCGTTTTTACATTTCTATTAGGACACTTTGAGTGGTTAGTCATGTCATTTGGATTAAAAAATGCTCATTCAATCTTTTAAAGGAAGATGGATTAGATTTTTCCAAAATATCTCTTTGTTTGTGTTTATATAAATGATATTTTAATACATTCAAAAACAGAAAAGGAACATACATCACATTTAAAAATAATTTTATCTGAATTTCTTAAAAATAGAATAGTTATTAGTAAAATGACCAAATTTTATAGAAAAAAATATAGAATTTTTAGGAGCAAAAATAGGAAATGGGAAAATTAAACTATAACCTCATATTTCAAAAAAGGTCTTAGAATTTAATGAAGAATTTGACAAAAAGATTTTACAACAATTTTTAGGATTACTCAATTATGCTAGACCATATATAAAAAATTTAGGAAGTTATACCAAACAATTAAATTAGAAAACCAATAATTTTAAATCTTTAAACATAAAATAACTAAAACAAGTAAAACAAATAAAAGAATTTATAAGAATATTACCAAATTTAAGATTACCATTAGACAATGACTATTTAATTGCATAAAAAGATGGATATGAAAACGAATAGAGAGCAATCTTAAAAAGAAAACTACATAAATATACCCAAAAAAGTGAAGAGGAAGTTTGTAAATATAATAAAGGAACGTTTAGGAAAAAGGGATTAACCAGTAGTATAGATATAAGGATTCTTGCAGTAATTTATTGATTAAATAGTTTTACACTATTTTTAATTAATAAAGTCGAAATCTTAATAAGGATTAACTGTGAGACTATTGTTAAGTTCTACAAAAATAAGAACAATAAAAGCATTTCACAAAGAAGATGGATTAAGTTTATAGATATTTTAATTAATAACGGATATAAAATAGAAATAGAACACATAGAAGAAAAAGATTATAATTTAGCTAATGTTTTTAGTAGGAATATTTTTAATAAAGAATTACAATAACAGGCCATTTCAACAAAGTCCAATGAGATTCTCATTCAATAGTAGACAAATGGACAAAGGTCGACAACTTTTAAGCCAATTCCATGGCCTATTAGTAGTAGTAACATATTCCCCATGAAAAATTACAATGGAATAGAACTTTCTATTTATCCAAAAGGCTATTTTTAAAATTTAAACAATAAACTAAAGTAAAAGTAAATGAAGCCTAAAAAGTACTTAATGATGCAGTGTGGGGACTTTAAAGCACAGATAAAAATAAATTAAAAGTCTGTGTAACCTTATCCAATTACTTTATAAACATAAATAATAAGCTTGCCTCTAGACAAGGAAGTACATATTTTTCATAGAATAAAAAGGTTATATGTTATGTAGCAATGAATTGATTTAATTCAGGTATATATAAAGAATGATATAAAGTAATTCCTTATATTCGGGATCATCACAACCTAATCTAGAGTGGTTGTTTTATTGCTGAAGCTAGACAAAAATTAATTGAATTTATGGGACATAAAGACTTTTTAATAGATCTACAGTTAATTAGTGAATATAGATATCAAGTAGAAAAAATACTTTTGGTAGAAATAAAAGAAATTTTAGACAAATGGAAAACTTTTAAACAAGCATTCCCTAGACAATACATTGAACATGAAAAAGATAAAGATATTTTATACAAGTAAACATATGCATATATTTTCTTTAAAAAGCATCTTTATATTGATAAATTACCATTAAAGTGTAGACAATACATTAGTAAATTGGTAGAAAAGAATTTTTGGGAACAATTTCATATCTTACAATTTAACATATCGAAAATCTCTAATAAAAATATTTCTCTTTGTATATTTAGAATTGAAAATAATGAAGTAGAATTTTACATTTACAAATTTCTAGAAAAGTTCATGAGTATTTATGTAGATGAATATTGTTTATCAAAACAAACATTATTAGACTATGGCTTAATAAATATAGTTAGAGTAACACAATAATTTCGAAAATCAGAACTTGGTTCCATAATAAAAGAAATAGTAAAAATGATTGCTTTCAAAAAGAAGGAAGTTACTCAATATAAAAATGACTTTTCATTATATTCCTTTAGAATTGTTTGAATATGATATAAGACTAGTATACTATACCATTTATGTGGATGTTGAATATGGACTAAATCTTGAGAAAAATAAAAATCAAGTCAATAGAAAATATTTTTATAGAAAAGTTTTAATTGAACAAATTAGAAATTTGACAAGTTTTCAATTAACTTGAATTCTCGATCAACTTTAGAATTATTTTTTAATTTTTCAAAATAAGCTTTATAGTATCTTCTTTCAAGACCATTAGGTTATATGGGAACTCATAGAAACTAAAGCCATAGATACTATAGAAAGACATGGAATTCATTTCACGGAAGAAAGTTGAAGTTTTGCAATGGAAGCTTAAAAGGAGAAGAGGACAAGAGAAGCTTAAAGAAATAATTTTAAGATTGAATAATAAAGTTTGGAATGTGTGATGAGAAACCTCCAACCTTATCGCTATTCAAGATTGAATGATAAAGTCTAAAATACATGATGAGATTCCTTTTGCTAGGAGACAATTTTGCAAGTAGACTTTTTTAGAGAAATTATTATACTATTTATTGTGTAAAATGTATATTGTTTTGAAAAATTAATGTACTATTTACTATAAATAAAAACCTTTATATTTTTATTTTTTAAAAAGAATCCAATGGAGAGATATGCTTAGTCTATTGGAATTCTATATAAACTTTAAATATACACTTAAGGAGAATACGAAAAAATCACAAGAGAAAAATAAAACTAGTAGACACTCTCTAAATTCTTTGTAAACACTTTATTGTAAAAAGAATCTACTTTTTACATGAATAGTATAATAATTTCGCTCTAAAAAAGTCTACTTTAATGAATAGTATTAGAATTTTTTCTGACAAAGTTGTCTCTTCATTATTTCTAGCAAAATTATCTCCTAACAAAAGGAATGTCATCATGCATTCAAGACTTCATCTTTCAATCTTGAATAGTAGCAAGATTAGAGGTTTCTGGTCATACATTCCAGACCTTATCATCCAATCTTGGAATTATTTATTTAAACTTCTCTTATTTTTTATTATACGTATATTTTGATGTTATTGATTCATTTTTTAAGGGTTTATTTCCTAATGATTTATCTACTTATCATACTGTGTCCTCCAAAGATTCTACTTCTTATGAGTTTATAAAACAACTTTTAAAAAGATTTCCATTATCTATTTTTTTCTTTTTCCTATTCATTTTAAAATTGAATATTGCATCTTTGTATTGTTTCTAAATCTTTTTGATGATTTAATGCACTGTGTTTTGCATATGTTTTTCTCTCTAAGTCACAGCTATTTTCTACAAAATAACATTCTTCTTCTTTTCCTAAATATCATCTATGCAAAAAAAAAAAAAAAAACTACTTTGCGAAATAAGGATTATTGAATATTCATTGCCACGAACCTCTATTAAGTCGAACTAATTGTGGTGCAACATGTATTCTCCCTGTTTGGCTCATGGAACAGATGAAATGAATAAGAGAAATATATTTTTGTTTAAGAATAAAATCTTACAGGAACCATGCATATCCAGTTTGACCATAGGAACTAAGAACCATCTCTCATCACAGATCTAGTAAAATAGGATGAAAAGGGGCTTGACCTTTGGCTACTGTTTGTAGTTTGGATTACCTCATTGTAAGCCATTGCAACTCAATCTCATGAACAGAAAAGGCTGAGAAATCACTGATTCCACCAACATAAAATGAGAAAGGCTTTACATTGGGACAGAAAAATTCTCCACCTGCTTTTCCATCCTTTCAATCATAAAACCTGGAGATTACCTCAGTTGATGCTGCAATCACTAGAGTATTCAGCTTGGGGAATATTTTTATGGAGGAGGAAGCGCGGAAGCTTGGCTACGGTGTAGCAAAAAGCAAGAAAGGCAAACCAGAGGACCCGCATAGGATATGTAACTAATGTGACAAGACATGGATCTGGTATAGAGAAAGAGAAACTTGTTACCGACGGATCATGCCGAGAATGGGCACCGTGTAGTCAACTACACACCATTCCACAAAAGCACCTCAAGACTCACACTAAATCCATCGTAAGAGGAAGTTTTCCAAATGATTGGAGGAATCGAGGATCATTAGACTAATTAGTACAGGCAGGTTCAATCATAAGCATGGCTTTTTTAAGTACAAGAATAATTCAAATCAACATCCAATGAGAAAAGATACGTAAGATCACAAGCTAATAGTAAGCAAAATCCTCTCTATGAATTGCGGATTCCTCGTATACTTAACTGTACCTATATGCTTGACTAATGATTTGACACTGTCATAATATACTTGCTTAATAATCTTTGAAGAGTTCTCGAAAAATGGTTGGAAAAATTAACGGTTACCATAGAAAAACATTACGATGTGCAGATACAAACCAGACAATGAGAGAGATGTGAAAGTTTTCGAACCGACGGATTGGAAAGACTTCTATGGTACACATTTTCTGCTTATACCAAGCCATTTCCAACGATTGGCCTTCATATAGATGCAGCTACTTCGTTGCGTATTATAGCAATTGCAGCAGATCTTGTGAAGGATTTCAGGGGCAGACAATACTGGATCCCAGCCAGGTAACTCTATCGAGACGCCACCCCTTTAAGGTTGTTGGGGGAGTAGCAATCAAACTTTCAGTGTACTTTGAATACACCCATGCCAGAACCAAATAGACCAGCTAGCTAAACTAAGCAATTCCAACTTTATTGCGACTTATAGATGCATACAAAGCCGGGGAAGCTTAAGTTTAGCAAGCCAATCCATTTGTCTCATGGCATGGCATTCAAATCCACTGCTAGTCCAACTGCTACTGGAGCAACAAGTAAAGAAATGGCATCGAAACAGAATCACCTGCTGGGAGTCCAATAATCGTTTGTTCTTGAAACCTTGACTACATCCTGCTATGACTGCTACTATACATATTGAAGTCGCTGCTGCCATATAAAGGTTGATTGTTGGCACCGGCTTGCTTCGGCAACCATTGAAGAGTGTTTAGGGTATGCTAGGGGTCTCATGTATGCGGGATCTGTCGAAGGTTTTATTGGCTCCTTCTCGTAGTGTTAACTAGGAATAAATAGTGAGTTAGAAGGTATGTTAGTGGCATAAATTCTAGTCTCACAAGGGGATGTTTCCTCTCTAACTTGGAATCTTCCTCTCTTTTTTAAGTTATAATATAATTAAAAAATAAAAGATCAAGTAAAAGGCTCCTGTTTGCACTCATTTGTCCTGGCCTCAAACCAAATATGCTGTAACGGTCTTTCCAATGATATTTTCACCTAACAATTTTGTTTGCCGTATTAGAAATTAGCAAGCATGCACATTAACAATAAGTAGTTTATATAAGAGTTTAAATTTATAAATTTAGTGCGAGCTTTATATTTATTTATGGATTATAACTTTTTAATTAAAATCCTTCAAATAGATAATTTAATTAGACAGGGGTTGGATGAATGTAACTCTTACTCTCATACCATTGTGAGCTCTGCATTTCAAAAGAAAGGTCACAATTGAAATTTCAACTCTTTTTCCATCCCAATCAAATCTAATTTAGAGGGACAAAGGGTATGACTTTAATTCCTTTGTGATTTTTTCTTGACCTTCCTAGTTTCATATTCTTTGGCTCTTTCAAACAAAGGAAAAATTATGAACCCCTCCATTTACTATTTTTCCTAAATCATTCATTTTTCTTTCCCTTGTTACAAGCAAAGGGTTAAATTATTAATCAAGTATAAGATAGATTCCTTTTAGAAATAGAAGGGAGAATATTTGGTTTATCTTTTCAAATATTTTTTCACCAAGCACGCTTGTCAAAGTGTTCGAAACAGACAGAACCAGAACCAGGCTATTAGGTAAGACTTTGTGACCAAGATTGTTAGGTTCACATGTACGTGTACCATTTAGCAACCGCTCTTTCATGGAAGATAATGACTGGTTCATCGATCTCCATGTGAACCTGGAATTATATGTTTAGAAAAATAAGAGGAGTTGATGTAATATAGTTTAGTTGCTAGTTGTCCCATGTGCCATGCCAGTGACTTAAAAGACAAAGTCCGATTCTTTTCTTCTCATAAAATACAAGCATCATTGCTTTCTTCTTTCCTTTTGATTTTTATTTTTAATTGATTGCCATTTGTGTTATTGGTTCAACAGGTCAAAGAAATTAAAGATTAATCAGCCACCCCAATACCACGACAGCTTTGAGTAATCAACTTTGTCCAACATCATTAACCATGAATCTTTCTATTATTACTAAAGCGATTGGGCAATCTTACAGATGTTGAATGGAAATTACATGGTGAATGGATAAAGGTAAACGGGGTATGATATATCAAAGTGATTGGGCAATCTTCTGTTCTATACATACAACTTTTCAAATTTTAAAATTCTAACTTTATCTATAACATTTTAGAATTGCCTTAAAATTTATAACTTAAGTAATCTATAGAGTACCTTACTAAACCTGTAACTTCTTCTATTGTATTTTTATAATATTAAAATTTGAGAAAAATACATCTTTAGTCCTTAACATTTATCCACTTTTATTTCAGTTTTCAATTCTTTTGCTTCTACTTAAGCACTTAACATTTACAAAACCTTATAGAAATAGACTTGCATTAAATCGGTTGAATTGCTCATTAGTCCAGACACATATCGGCTTCAAATTGCTCCACGATAATTAATTTAATAAATAATAATTTTAAATACAGTTAATTATATAGTATAATAAAAGCTAATATTAAATAAAAATAATTATATTATATGATAAAAATAACAAAAATTACATATAAATAATAAAAAATAAGAAAAGTGTGATGCAAAATTTATACAAATCCCAACCACATTGCCCAATTATACCAAGGCCAATGAGAGCTAACACATGTTTAGGGTGCACAAAAAATTTAATGGATTTAATAGAAGTCTTATTATTGTAGGATTTTAAAATTGAGAACTCAAATAGGGAGGAAAAAAAAAAAGGATGGAGGATTCAAATAGAAAAGTGGGTATATGTTAAGTACTAAAAGTGTACTTTTCCTTTAAAACTTTGAGGTAAATTTTAAACAACTTGAACTACTCTATGTTTCCATGACATCCTATTTATTTAAATTGCACGAAGCATACTCTCCATAATTTAGAGAAGCAACTTATAAAATAAAAGTGATAAAATAAAATTTCCATAAAGAAGACACACCCTTCTCTTGTGCAAACTTACACTTATTAGAAAGTTTAGTCCAATTGCTCAAAATATAAAACATCAAATTCACCACGAAAAGTTTATGAGTATTACATTCAATGAAGGATATAATAATAAAGTTAAAGTTCAAATGGGGAAGAAATGAGACAAGCCAAGTGAAAAATACAAACATAAAATTAAGTAAGAGATAGGTGGAACCGTGGAAGAATGAAGTAAGAAACTTTATACATTTCTTATAGATGACAGCCTTAGCTAAACCCTATATGTTTATAGCTTTTTGCCTTTTTTGGTAGAATTTAGAGAGAAGAAATATAATAACATCTTGTATTCTTTATTTATTATATTATGTTTTTACATAATCGATACCATTATCTATATATCTTAAAATACATGTTGTAGAGTGGTACAGAATAGTGAAATATCATCATTGTATCCTACATTGTAAAAGAAAGTTTTGAAAAATCGTATTCAAAACTTATCCCATGATCTTTAATAATTCCTATAAACTTACTCAATTGAGTAAAGCATAATAAGATACATGTTATATTTGCTCACCACAGGAATTGCCATCGCAAGACTTCTTTCGTAACCTTAAATAACTAGATTCCATGTGGTTTGGTTAGTAAAACGCAGTTCGGCTTTGTTTAAGGAGTAATTCAAAACCGAACAGTATCTTGTCATTTGATTCAGCATCTCCTTCTGAATTAAAATGCTTTGAATGGGTTGGGTTGGCTTAATTTTGTCAGATTCAGTTTCAATTCAATTATTAAATCAGCATGAATGGCTAAAAAAGATAAAAGGAGATGAAAAAGAATGTTACATATATATACCATCATAACAAATCTGCATCCCTAGATTATCCCAAAAATTTAAACATAACTACCCTCTTCTTCTTGTCATTTTTACTAAATGACTGGCTATCATTATCATCTTACTTCTTTCGTTTTATCAATGAAGAAACTCTTCTTCCTTGTGTTCCGTTATTCTTTCTTCGTAAAGATTATGCCTTTGATTTTTTTTTTAAAAAAAAACTTATAAGATATCCGGTCGAGTCACTAATGCATTGTCAAAAGTAAAATTTTCTCCTATTTTTAACCAATATATATATATATATATATATATATTGTTATATTCATCTAACAAGATTGTTATTAAACGAATTTATTTGTTTTGAATTTTATCAAGTTTATTAATAATAATAATAATGAACAATTTTGCTCATGCAGTGTAGGTAGGGGCAGTCATGTTAAGAAGTCAAGAGAAGAGATCTCTCTTACATTAACAATAAAGCAAATATATGAAAAACAATTATAATTATTTGTTGATCCCTCTACTGGAGTCATTGTTACTGCTCGGTATTGTTGCTATTGCTAGTATTATTCTTCAGTTGAATTGTAATTTTAATAGACCTCCTTACATTTGTTTCCTGTACACTCAATTCCCTTATATTTCAAATCATACCTTTAAACCCTAAAATACTTTTAAAAATGCATTTTGACTATATTTTGGAATATAAATGCACTTTTTTCAAAGGGTTTGCTTTTATTTGCATGATATTAAAGATATGTGGCTAAATGCATATAAAGCAAATATAATGGGTTATACTTACAAAAACTGTTTTAAGTTTCTTAATTTTAAGAAAGAAAGATGACAACTAAAATAATAAACTTCCATGAAAAAATAATTACATGAATAAATAAATAAATAAGAAAAAGTAGGATCTAGAGTTTGTTCTGAGATAATTAATGTTTCAATCATTAAGAACTTAGTATCTAAATACACGTTCTTAAAAGACTTGAGGTCTAAGCATATGATTTCAAAAATAAGGAAGTTAAGTGCAGATAGAACAAATATAAGGAGTTGTATTTGCAATTTACTCTTATACTTCTATCATGTTACTTAACTTTTTACTAATGAAATTATGTCCATAATATAGAATGTTGCATATATCTATATATATGGGTATATGTATATATTCATACTTACATGGATATGTATTTTATAGGATATATAAATTTATGCACTAGCATTTGCTTTTTTTTTTTTTGGGTGAATTAAAAAAAAAAATTTGGGTGAATGGCATTTGCTTTATTTACACTGTAACAATAAAAGCACTTGTTTGTTATTTTGATATAGTTTTTTCTTTCAATTAATGGACTTACATAATTTTAACTTAAAAAATCTAAAATAGTTCAAGAGCATAAAAGTATTTATAATATTAGTCTATTTAATCAAATTTCTAAAACTATTATTATCATATATATAGTTTATCCTTATAAAATTAGTAAGGGTTGATAATAAGAAACATACCTGAGTTTTTATGTTTTTTTTACTAGACATACATGTATTATTTCTTTTTTCAATTACGTACATGGTTAAGAATTTTCGCGCTTTTTTCATTTTTAATATCTATATTATTTGTTTTAAGTTATATAAAATGGGTATTCACATTTCTTTCATGTATTGTAACCATAATATCCTCCGGTTTATTTATTTACTTTTTTTTTTTTTTTTTTTTGATAGAGTCTTCCCCACACTCTGTATTTTTTTCAAACTTTGTTAATTAATAATATTTGACTTGCTAGATATGAAATCCCCAATTCACACTTAAATGAGTAAAAGTAACCGGCTTAGTTACTACTCTTTAATGGAAACACAATAACGACTTTCTTATTGTTAATTTACACAACAATATATACTTGATATTCATAGCTACAATGATACTCACTGACTACATTTAACTTTGTTCGAAGCAAATGCTGGCTTTGAGTGGTGCTACTGTGAGCCTGTGAGGATAGTGTCGCAAGATCCCAAACGTGCCAAGTTGTACTTGGAATTTTCACAGTTTCACTAGGACATATAGCCATATTTGTAGGTGGAATTGAAGATTTGCAAGATCAAAGGTTATGATTGAATAGGGGACATCTGAAAATTCACTGCTCTTCTATTAGATTTGTGTACAACTTTTGATCATGCAGGCAATAGAGTCCATAGAAAAAGAAAATTAATTTGAGATAATGCAAGGAGAGGAACCACGGATGGTTACACCGGATGGTTTCGGGAAAAATTTAACTTAAAAGACTCAAAAGAGGCTTGCATTGCGCCTGGACGTATTTTCCATGAAAAGTCCTTCGAAATTATAATGTGATAAAACGCATTGAATATTCTGCATCGCATTTCTAGGCATCTAAATATAGTTCGTGCTTCTAAATTTTTGCACACATAATGAGGATTTAGAACAAGACGAGATGGAGGATTAGAGGATTAGTTTGCGAACCATATTACATTTTGATTTAGAGGATTCAAGCTGACAGGTTCTTGGACAAATTTCACTTTCTAATCCTTCGTGAGATTGATAAGGTATGCAATTAGTATTACTGTGATTTGTTGTCCACTTCTTTCCATTTTTCCATTAATGGTAGATAACGGGTATTATAATTGAATATATTAGCTTTATTTGAAAGGTAAATTGTGTCAAGCATTATTTCCACATCTTCCAGACTTAAATCAGATTATGATGAGTTTGGCTGGGCAGTGATAGATATGAAATGAATCCCTGTACAAACATTAGGCCCGAAATGCATTTTTTGAGCAAACATCAAGCCTTCTGCATAATTTTGTCCTTATCGATTTCTTAATGAATTTGCTTGGATATTTAAAGATATTCAAACAAAATGGTTGAAGAATAACGCGATAACTTAAAAATAACATCCAAAGAGAAACGAAAATTTACCAATCCGCCAATGTGGAATCGACACAATGGGAAAGATTTCAGCCATGGATTTCGAATACCAAGCCATTTCTAACAATCGACATCTACACAGCAGCAACAACTCCGCTCTGTATTATGGCAATGGCAGCAGATCTCGTGAAGGTTTGCCAGTTCAAACAACAATGGATTCCTTACAGGTAATTCTATCCGAATGCCACTTTCCCCTAAATGTTACAGGAGCAGCAATCAAACTTTCAATGGATGTAAATACACCGACATCACGTAGAATACATCAGCTTGCAAAACTCAGCTACTCCGAGTTTATATACATCTTATTTCATGTGTATCTTCATTGATGTTGCATTTTAGATCCATCGTCAGTTTGATTGCTTTTCCTACATAGTTAGAGCATCAAGACAGAGGTACCTGCTAAGAAACCAGTAATTGCTTGATCGGCAAATCCTTGATTAGATCTGCTGCTCCTGCTTCAGCACAGATTGAAGTTCCTGCAGCTATATAAATGCCGATAATTGGGACCGGCTTGCTGAAATTCGAGTCTTGTGCAGTACTTCTTTCTTTTACAGCTTTCGAAGCTTTCGTCTTGCAATATCCTATATCCCCTATATTTTCATGGAGAGTTATGGGCCGGGGGGGGGGGGGGGGG